>BHFT01000162.1:0-40316 GCA_004320025.1 Laticauda laticaudata | reverse complement strand
TTCGAACAGATGGCAAGCTTTTTTGTCCGTTTTACATCCTCTTTGCATCCGTTGGTTCAGTGTGACATGGGCTTAAAGGATAGTGGTAAAAAAAATTTCAAGGCAGGGACATCATACAACCAGGATGATGAGCATACTGAATAATTAAAGGGCCTTTCCTTTTTTCATGCAACACATATGAAATTGTGCTGGGTTTCAATTGTGTAGTAATAGATATAACTTCCCGCTGTGGACACCTCTACTCCGGTTGGAGCAAGGTCAAGGGATCCATAACATGCTTCAGCCAAGTGGAGAGAAGCCTCTGTATAATTTCTCTCCCAATTGCTTTAACAGTTGGGAAAGCTGCGCTGAGGAGTCAGGTGTAAGCAGAACTTGGCACTGTATGTCGTTTTGAGGTCTGTGAATATGATAGTAAGGGCAGGGAGAGCCCTATTCCAGAGCAGGGCTTATTGGTTGCATGGTGTGGAGAGTTGGGCGACTGGATAGCTTGGTCTTTAGAGATACCATTGTGTGTGTGCGTGTGTGAATAGACTTTGGGGAGATGGTGATGTTGCGGAACACATTTCCATGTTGACAGACAAATGGGAAGAATAAAAGAAGATGTTGCGTTTGCTGCTCCAGGGAAAGCAAGACCTTCAGTTTGTGGCAGGCCCTCACATCTATTGTAAATGTTCCAACACTCAAAGTTGTAAACATTCCAACACTGGAAGTTTTACTGAAGAGATTGGACAACCATTTGTCTGAAATGCTATAGGGCAGTGATGGCTAATGTTTTGGGCACCGATGCCCAAAGCACATCTGTGTATCTCCAAAATGGAATGAATACCCCCTGCACATGAGCTCTGTCCCCCGTACATGTGCGCACATCCCCAAGTATGTGTGGCAGAAACCTGAAGACCAGCTGGGGCAATGACTCGTGTGCCCACAAAAAGGGCTCTGTGTACCATCTATGGCACACATGCCATAGGTTCACCATCACACCTAAAGGGTTTCCTGCTTGGCAGGGGGTCCCTTCCATGGTCCCTTCCAACTTTGTTATTCTATTCTATTTTTTTTTTTTTTTNATTTTTTTTTTTTTGGTCTTACTTCTGGGTCTGTGTGGTTAGATTCAGAGGTGACATTCAGCAGGTTCTGACCAGTTCTAGAGAACTGGTAGCGGAAATTTTGAGTAGTTCATAGAACCGGTAAATACCACCTTTGACTGCCCCATCCCCATCTATTCTCTGCCTCTCAAGTCCCAGCTGGGTCCTCTTTTGTTGTCCTGCACTGGAGAACGGAGCTGGAAAGGTGGTTAGTGGGGTGGGGAAGGCATAGGGAAATAATTATGAGCCCTTGTTCAAAAAGATGTTAAATGGCAAAACATGTATACATCTCTGTTCTTATTGACTCTTCAAATCATTGTCCAACTATACTGTTCAAAATAACTTGTTTCTGTTTAGGGAGGATCAAGTTGGAAGAGATTCCTGCAGGAGGTGATACCAGCCAAGAGACAGGCATTGTTTGATCCAACTACATTGGGCATACTTAATCTCCAATCATTTGGGAAAAGGTCATAGAAAGGTGATGTTTAAATTTATGAACTTAAACCAGGTGTTTGTGTTGGTTGGGATCGTCTTCTTGGAGCAGGAGAACATCAAGCTTAGTATTCATCTTCCTTACCATGCTATTGAAGTGGCAGGTGGCAGATGAATGATCCTTTCCATGCAAAGCTTTAAATAGAAGAATTTTCTCAGATATACTCCATCCAAAATGGAAGAAAGGGCACTGCAAATGTTTTAACTTTGTGGAAGAATGGTTTACATATTTTCACAGTAACAGCATCACAATTTGGCAAGTTTTCTCACATTTTATCTTACAATGACCTGATAAGAAATTTATTTACACATGTTTGAATGTCTGCAAAATTCCTAGAAACTGCTGTCAGACTGGAGAGAGAGAGAGAAGAAAAAAAAGATTCAGCAAGGGCAAATTAAGGCCAATCTGGTAGTTGCTATCAAGAAGTTAGGAATCTTTCTCACTCCTACCTGGAATGGGACCTTCCATATGCAAAACATTAGTCGTAGCACAAAATTTCTGCAACATTGATCATGATGTGGAATTAAAACCAATTGAGTAAAGCAGAGTAGAGAATATTTACATTCCTTACATATCTTCTGGTGAAAGGAAAAATGCACCTTAGCCTTCCAGAATAAGTACTTCCTTTTATGCTGAATTCCCAGACCAAAGATATCAGAAAGCAAGCAGGCCTGTGACAAAACTCTTTGTTATGATACTGATAAGTTTATAAAATGCTGTCTGATTTTTCAACATTAATACTGAATCGTGTTATAACTCCAGAGATCATAGTTATTACTTGGAATTTTGAGAGCCCCCTGGTTTGTTTGTTTTTAAATTTGCTGCCAAATCAGGGTGGCTTCTTTTCATTATCTCTCAACTCTTAGTCTGTCCTTATGTTGATGGCATATCAAAAATAAACTGGTGATGGAAATAAATATTAGCAATAGAACTATAAATCAAAGAAGCTACAGTTTCTATTGAACAATACCATGAGCAGCAAATTCTACCCTTTCCAGTCCTTCCATTTTTTAAAAATCTTCATAAAAAAATGTCTTCAGGTAAATTAGGCTGAGAAGCTCCCCAAAAGTCTCTTAGCAACTTCCAACTCTTCTCCTGTTATGTGAACCCTCAGTAGAAGAAATTGAGTTTCTGCCTTCTGTTAGGTTATTTTCTTTTTTTTCTCATAATAAATATGAAGAATTTATTGCGATAACCCTGATTGCCTGCAACTTCTAATTTAGTGGGCTTTAGAAATGCTTCATAGCACAACCCTATACTTATACACTTGTAAATTCCACTGAACTCAGCTTATTCTTAAAAAGATATCCAGTCCCTCAAATTGCAACCTTGGACATACATATGGGGTACGTGCAATGTAGGTATTATGAACCTGCAAACTCTTATTGGTTGTGGCTTAAAAAAAAGTATATGCAAAAATGTATACACATTTTCATGCAACTTCCATGTATGCATGATGTACATATTTTTCCAACATGTACGTTGTTGCATGCAGTTCTTTTGAAAATGAGGAAAGCTGTTGGGATCACATTCTTCTTATGGGTTTCCTGGAAGTGTCCGGTTTGACTACTGTGAGAAACTGGATATGGGGTTAGGCAGAACTTCATTCAGAACCATATGTTCTTATGTGCAGTGTCTAGTATAATTGGGTTGTTTCTCAATAGGACATGACACCTGAATAAACAACCACATTGCAACCACATTATTTAGAAACAAGCTTCAGTTTACTCCATAAGACTTTATGGTGTTTGCTGTAAAAGTTTATAAATAGGCCTTTATACAGTCCTGTTCCTTTAATTTTTTAAAAAATAGGAAATGACTTTTTTTTCATATACTGCTTTTTAATAGGTTTGTACACAGTGACTTTCTATTGTTTTTTGAATGTCTTCTTGCTTGCAAATATTTGTATGTTTGGACTATGTTGAAGAAATGAAGTCAATTCAATATAAAATAAAATAAACAGTGAGCCCTCTAGTGGTCACATCATTTGTTTTGTTACAGCCTGTTCACATTATTCAGGGATCTGGTGAAGTTAAGTAGTGTGTTCTTTTCCCTCCTGAGAAAAGTGCTCCAATCTGGAGATCCAGTCAGCCATTGCTTCCAAACAATCATTTTACTGCCTTGTTTTTCTTTTCCAACCAACACTCCATATATTCTGTGGCTCTTAAACCTCACTAGATGTTTTGAGAAGAATATTTTTGCTTAGATTTTTGCTTTCCTGAAAAGTTCTTCTGCAAACCTCAAATTTCTGCCCTAAATAAGCTGCTTTTAGAGACTCCAATTGCAGGAAGCAAACTTCTGATAAGGGGTGAGCTTGACTGTTTTGTCCTGAAGGAAAAATGTGAAACCTTATGCCAAGGTAACTCAAGTTTGATGTGAGGGAAAAAAATAATAATTCTGCTAGCTTATAAAAAAAGCCCCTAATTGTTGTGTTAGGATTTTCAGGGTGGCTCCAATGTTGAGAGTTCACAGGAAGATGTAACAGAAAATGTGAATGTCCCCCTACTTGCAACTTCTGGCCAAGCCAGTATTCCTTTCCTGGAAATTCAAAGGATTCCAATATTACCTCCATGGGAAGAAGGCATGATGTAACAACGGTCATGTTGAAAGATAATATGAAAGGACCTCAAAGTCTTCTAGTGGTTATATGCATTGTATTCTACTTAGGGTTGTATTCAGGATATATTCAATAAAGTCAATATGGCGGCTGTAATAGTGTCATGGAAACGCCATCCATTTTCATATGTGAAGTTTATTAAAAAAAAAAAAAAGCAGGCAGAGCTTCAACTAGGCCATCGTAGCCTCCATCTTGGCTTTTTGACCATTGGCCTTGGATACCCCTGGCCAGAGGTAGGGGATTCAGACCAGAGGGTTGGAATAAGCTTGTACATCAGAAAGAGTACTTCACTACAGTTTTTCTTGGTTTTTACTACTTTTCTACCGGTATTTCCTATATTCAGATAAGTTTTTAAAATGTACTTGAAAACATATTTGGGAACATTTTTAATTGATCTGTTCCACAGTTCTTCCAGAATCTCTGTGATCATAAGGGAAAAGTCTATCCTAGCTTGTGGTTGTCTTATTTCTTCTATTGCACCTATAAATATGCCAAATTTTGAGAATGGGGTCTGTAAAACCCCTGGCAAGTTTTTAATTAAATTCCCCAATGGACTTCAGTGTTGGAGAATAGCACATCTATGAAAAAGGCAAATGGACTTTCCTGGTTTTTCCTTGAAAACATTTTGCTTCTTATGCAAAAAGCTTCTTCAGTTCTTTACTTTAAGAGAAGTGAAGTTACTTGGATGAGAATTGAAATGTCTTCAAGAAAAAAATAAAGTCCAGTTCAGAGATGGTATTCAGCAGGTTCTGACCAGTTCTAGAGAACCGGTAGCAGAAATTTTGAGTAGTTAGGAGAGCCAGCAAATACCACCTCTGACTGGAGATTTTACTGTATCCTTCCCCTGCCACACCCACCAAGCCATGCCCACCAAACTAGTAGTAAAATAATTTGAATTCCACTGCTGGTCCTATTGCCTTTTGGAAAATCATCCATGACCTGGATGATTGAGGATCTCTGTAAATATATTCTGATCAGTAATACCCATCCTTGTTCCTAATGTTTCAAAAAATAATTTCTACTAAGTTCTCAGTAACTTATTTCCAAAACCGAATTTCCCTAACCTTTACTTAGTCCCGCCAACTCAAGCCCAAATAATGTAGATTGCTCTTAATTTGATACTAGATGTTTCTGTTAGGTGTAGTTCTTAGATTGTTTTAAGAAGTTACACTGACATTTCTCCTGGCTGAATTTTCTCAGAATTGGGCTTGTTGCCTTCTTGTGGCTTTACCGCAAATTCACAGCACAACTTCATGCTTACTTCACAAACAATCCTGGTTTCCACATTCCCTCTGAACATATGGCATATTGCTTACTAAGCTCCACTTTCTTCTGCCACAAATAACTGGCTTCAACTGTCAACCTTTTCTTTTTCAGAAATTCTTGGCTAGAACCAGGAACTTATCCCTACCCCACCCCCATTTATCATTTTTTTCCCTGCACATAGTAATGTATTGCATAGTTTTTAGAAGTGCAATTTGCAATATACATTCTAGAATATAATGTTACACAGCAATGGTACGTGAGTCAGCTTTTACTATTCTCATACCACCTTATTTTTATGAGTATAGTAGCTTGCCCTTTCTGCAGTTCCAAAAATTAAATTGAAGACCACATGAACTGAGATGCAGTTCTCTCCCCAATTAATGTATGATTTTATTAAATAAGTGACATCAACAAAATATTGTAATTAAAATATTTTCCCAGTTTCACCACAAATTCCTTCCACCTGTTTTTCATATACAGTATTCTCCTCACAAAATATCCATTATTTTCAAGCCATTAAGGACATTCCCTACTCACTGGACTTATTATGACCCTCGTTTTATTTTATTTTTCTTTCCATATAATTTTTGTACTACAGCTTGCAGCTTCCTCAAACTTTCGGATTTGTCCATCATTTAGGCAGGTGATGCTATCGCTAAATAAGCGATAGCATCATCAAAAGCCAAAAGAAAGACACCAGTAATCGTATCAACAGAAGTATATTGAGTTAATTTGTGAATTACATGAACCAGCTGACATTTATGATGTAACCTTGTTAATGCTTTCTTAAGTTCTGTGCAAATGCACAACATCTTGTTTAAAATAAGACAATTTAATGAGGGCTACATGTATTCCAGATGTTGCTCACAGAACATTTCTCATGAGCAAAAAGGAAGTTTCTCTGTAGTTAGTTTTATACAATTTTTATGTTCACCTGATACCTATAATAGAATAACAAAAGTGGAAGAGATCTTGAAGGTCTTCCAATCTAACCCCCTTCTTCAGGCAGGAAAACTTACAGCACTTCAAACAAATGGTTGTCCAATCTCCTCTGAAAAATTTCCAATATTGGAGCAGAAAAAATACAGACACATTTTTGATGAGAAAGTCTAATGAAAAACTCTAGTCAAATGAAGTTTATGCATGCACAGAAGACATGGAATGAGAGGAATTTTGTGGAGGGCACAAGGAACAGTAAACTTTAATTTAACCTTTATGTTATTAATATAAATTGGTTTTAAATATGATTTAGTTTTTCTCCTGCTCTCAACTGTTTGGAGGAACGTACCCACTGACTTATCACTAAAAAGTTCAATGTTTCTCTCACTTCTTATCTTACATCTGCTCAAATTGTATATCCCCACTCTACACCAGGGATGAACTAGTAATAGGCTATCTGGCAGGACAAATAATGATGAAGGATAAGAATCACAGACCAAGAATATCTAGAAGGCTAAACATTTCCCACTCAAGAAGATGGCAAATCAAATTGTAGCATCTCAAGGAAGCTCATCTTGATCCCAACTCCCACCCAGTATCTGTGGGACGTTTTTCCCTCTCAGTGCCCCTTCACAATTTCTCATATCTCAGCTTTATAGAAACCCCCAAATACCATAGTGGCTGGATGTTTATAAAATAACAGTGTGATATAGCACTGAGTGGACCAGATGTTCCAGATAATGTGTTGACACAATTTTCATCCTTTAAGAAAATTTTCTGAGTGGTCATGACCCACTTGGTCATGGTAGGATTTTTTAAAAAAATGTTGATTGTTGCTTTTGCTTCTGGCAAGGTACTACATGCCCTAAGACAACACTTCATATTTAGCTAACAATCTGCTTGTGAGTCTGCTTGATGCAATAATATTCCCACTCCTCACAATTAATATGTTAATTATTATGTGCAGGAATTTAGGTTGGAACTTTTTCCCCCCTTTATTTTCTTCCTCACTGAGAAACTGCAAAAAATTAGTTTGAGATACTTTAGTGAACAAGGAGATGTCTTAAGCCATTTGGGAAGCGTCTGATCAAAACAACTAATCACTAATTACAAAATGTCTGGTCAAGTACATCTGAGATTACATTACATTGCTACTCTCTAATAAACAATCTGGTTTTAGGAAAAAACTATCATGTAATCTGCAACTCTTACACTGCAAAAACATATGGACTACGCAACTCGATCAGGGCAAAGCAAGATGCAATCTACAGTAGACTTGCGGTAATAACCTTTGATTCAGTTGGTAACGACAAACTACTCTAAAACTAAAATCTTATGGCGTATCTCTGGACACCTGCACATAACTGATAGAAAGCATCCTGTCAAAACAGACAAACAAATAGTCAAAATTGGAGGTGCTCCTATCAAATTCTTGTACCTGTCAACAATGGTGTCCCCCAAGGCAGTGTTCTAGAACCAAAACTCTTTTCATACTCTACATAAACTGACCTCTGTGATCATATTCAAGAGCAAACTGCGTTCTCTTCACTGATGATTGTAAAAGCTATTCAACATCACAGGACAATACTGCTATCCTTCAAAAAAGACCTTGACTATGTATCAGAATGGCTTCAAAACAAATGGCAACTTCAATCTTCAACATATAAATGCTCTGTCCTACATATTGAACAAAAAAAAAATCAGAAAATAAAATACAGCATCTGGAATAGTCAAGACCTTGTCGAACTCTTAAGGGATCATTGGAAGTACTCATCTCAAATGACCTAAGTGCTAGAGCTCACTGTAACTACAAAAGCCAAAAAGGCGTTAAGAGTGTAACTAATCTTATGTAGCCTTTTATCTGGTAATAATATAATATATTATAATATAATATAATATATATAATATAATATATATAATATAATATAAATATAATATAATATAATCATAATTATAATCATAATATAATATAATATAATATAATATAATTATATATAATATAAGTATAATATAATATAATATAATTATAATATAAATAATAAATATAATGATAATATAATATAATATAATATAATATACCAATATTAAAACTAATAACTAGAGCATGACCAAAACATTTGCTAGCATCAATACTCGAATGTAGCTCATCAGTCTGGAAACCCACATTATGTATCTGATATTTAACACCGTGTGAGAAAGTCCAGGAAATATTTCACAAAGAAAGAGTTCTCTACTCCTTACTTGTTGCAGAATACCTTATGCACCAGACTCAAATTTTAGACCCTTAGAAAACCCAGAACTACACTGCCTTCGGGTCCAGTCGTAAGTA
The DNA here is from genome assembly GCA_004320025.1 of Laticauda laticaudata. Taxonomy (NCBI): domain Eukaryota; kingdom Metazoa; phylum Chordata; class Lepidosauria; order Squamata; family Elapidae; genus Laticauda; species Laticauda laticaudata. The sequence goes on along the minus strand of BHFT01000162.1, from coordinate 31,590 downwards.
TATTATGTAAAATCATTACATTGCAATGAACTTACCTGTCAATGAATACTTCAGCTTCAACGCATAACAAATATAAGAGCAAACCAATAGATACAAACCAAGGTTAATTGCACCAAACTTGACTGCAGGAAAATTATGGACCTTCAGCACAGAATGGTCAGTGTCTGGGAAACTCTTACCCGACTGGTTTCTTCCCCAAAACCCCAAAGCTTTAACCTTAGACTTGTCTACTTTTGACCTTCCACCCCCTTCCTAAGAGGTCTGTTACGGGGCGTGCATAAAACGCACCAACGTGCCTACCGTCCCTGCTCCTATTGTTCCTTTTATATATATTTTTTATTTTTTCTTATATGTGTCCGTGTTATTCATAACTATGTTTTTACTATGTTATCTCTGTAAGCAATTGACAATAAAAATAAATAAATAAAAATACATTGCAGAAAGAGTGAAATACAGATTACCTCATTCACAAATCAGACATGTTTTAAATCAGGTGAATGTCTATTCTACTGTAAGAATCAGAGCTCTTGTGGAATTCATAACAGTGTCCTTTTTTTGGAGACTTGACTCTGTTAGACTGACAAATGTTTTCCCTGTGTAGTGGATATCGCCTATGAAGAAAATAAAAAGATTGCAATAATTGACCCTGTTTTTAATCTCTTATTTTATGGCCTGAGGACAGATCCAAACCTTAAGGACCCTGTCCACTGCCTACGGACGCAAAAACGTAATGCATAAATTGACACAGCGTTATGAGCAAAATTTCGGAGTGCGCTTCCATCATTTGTTATCCGCCTCCCAAAGTGAAGTGGAAAATTGCATAAACCAGAATGGAAAAGAACCAGAAAAGAACGCATGGGGTTTAGTATGTAGCAGGGATATTAAACGGATGTTTGTAGGAAGCCTAGCGGATGACCAGCGGATGGAAGCAGATGACAACAATCCGCAGGGGTTCCGGGGGAGAATAGCAAAGCGGATGCATAGCGGATGACGGGATGCATCACGCGGAACACCTATAGGAAGCAAAGCGGCATGCATAGACGGATGTATATTGGATCAAAGTGGTCACTGGGCATGCGGGGAGTATGAATTGCGTCAGTTCCGCAGATATTAAAAGAATGCAGCTCGCACGCAGTCAGGCATTCAGAGGAAAGACGCTTGCTGCCACATTACATCTTGCAGGAACACCATGGTCATCATTCAGGGAAGAAGAGAAAGCCCATGCCTACTTCATGCCAGCCCTGGCAAGGAAGGAACAGGAACCGGCATCCCACCCCTTGCACTTGACTCTGAAGCTGCTTGTGCTTTCTTCTGCTGCTGCTGCTGCTTCTCCGCTGCTGGTGCTGCTGTGCTGGCTTTGGTGCTGCTGGTGCTGCTGCTGCTGCTGCTGGTGCTGCTGCGTGGCTGCTGGTGCTTGCTGTGCTGGTGGGGTGCGGTGCTGCTGCTGGTGGTGCTGCTGCTGGTGGTGCTGCTGCTGCTTACTGCTACTGCTGCTGCTTTGGTGACCAGCCCCAAGGCCCTCAAAGCCCTCGCTGCTGAAAGGCCCTGCTGCTCAAGACCCCTGAAGGGCCCTGCTTGAAGCCCTGCCAGAGGGCAGAAGAGCAAGGGAAGGAGGAAGGGAGAGAGGAAAACAAAAGTACACCGTTTCCGACAGACCATAGTACGCGAGATGGTGCTTGGAATGCTGAGGGGAGAACGAGCACCTGTGGAGAAAGGGCCACAGACTGTATCAGGACACCAAGAAGAAACAGGCAGCTTGGAGAGACAAGGCCAGAGAGCCTGGGGTACACTGCAAGAAGTACTCCTGGGATGGTGGAAGCCACATGCAAGCTACATGGATATGGCAAGGCTACACCTCAAGAAATCCGGGCAGGGTTGCATGCTCAAGACTCACTGACCGGGAGATGGTACGTCATGGCCAAGTGCAGTTCCATGGAGGGTGAGGTCCGCACCGAGGAGCAGCCCCTCTGACACCACTCTCCCTCAGACAGCCCACAGACAGCCAGTCTCTTCAGCCAGGAAGCCAGCTACACTGTCCAGGCCAGGTGTCTTTCAGAGGGTCCCAGTGCAGAGACCCCCCCAACAGCTGCACTCCCCATGCTGGAGACTTGCGGAGGATTGACAACCCTGCTGCACAAATGGAGGAAGAAGCGCAGCCACCAGAGGACCAACGCACCCCCACCCCCACCCCCAGCATCCACAGGATGCAGCAGAGAGCAGACTGGAGGGCCAGAGCCACACTGCTTCCTGTTTGGAGATCAGTGACACAGTGTAGGACCCAGCAACAGAAAACTGTTCCACTTTGGACAGGATCCTCCAGCCGCCACACTTCCATGTGCCACACTTCCATCAACTACGTGAGCCACACCTTCAGGGATATGCCGATGGCCAGTACCAGAGTGGATGAAGGAAAAGATCACAGCACTTTCTGCACAACCCTCAAGGCCCAGCTGAACCTGCTCCGACCCCATCCAAGTCTGCATCCTCCACCCCAGGCGATGTCACAGCCCTTTCATGCTTTCAACACAGCCTCTCACCTACCAAGGCTACGACTAACCAGACTGCCCACAGCAGAAGGCAGACCTTTCCATTCAGGCCCAGGTTCATCGCATGCCACAAGATGCCACACCTCACCCAGCTGCAGACCAGAAAGCCCCACTTACACTCCTCCTTCCTCACCCCACAAGCCAAGCCCCTCAACGGACCAATCTGTCATCAGTCTTGATTGTCTGAAACAATCCCAGGTACTTGGATGAGGGCCTCTCAACCTCATGGGACTGAGTCAGCTCTCGGATAGCTCCTGAACACACCCTTCCCCTGTTGTAACTTCTAGGGCCAAAGCAAACCCCAATTGGCACCTCAGACCATCACTCAAGCCACAGCCACCTCCCACAGTCCCTGCCCCGCTTACACTGAGACCGAATGGACATGACTTCAGAGTGACTGAGAATTAGTGCCCAGAGACTGCAGTTGTTCCTTGTTCCATTTATCTTTCGCTTAAGACACTTGACTTGGTTCATTTTTGCTTTTTTAATAAAGTCATTTACAGGTTTACTTAAGACAAGTTATTAATTAAAGGTTATCTTTGCTTTAACACACTTGGTTCATTTTTTACTTAATAAAGTGTTGGTGAAAACTTTGAAAAAATGGTTAAGCTTTTGCTTGCTTTGTGGGATGTGTAAGGATAGTTGTTGGGATAGGATAAACCTCCAGTGCAAGCATAGTGGAAACTGTATGGTCCACCCTCCCAAGCATGCCCACACATATGGACCTTTGATTCAATAACAATTTATTCATTGATCAACACATTTCAAAAATAAAACAAAGCTCTTTATTAATGCCCTATCATTGTAGGGGCCACTCAACATACACGGCACAAATCTCATCAGTGTGATGAGACAGGCTGAAGGAAGCATCCATTAACCATCTATCATTCCTGTCTTGCCACTCCACTGCTTCAGCTTGGAAGTTGCACCAGTGTCTCAGTAGGTTGCACTGCTTCTCCCTTCACGTGAAGCTCTGTTGGGGCCTTTGTACATCCTCAGTGTCGATCAGGTTACGTCCTTGCCTCCATTCACCAGGCTCCATGTCCCCATTTCCCTTGTTGATGGATCCACAAGTCTATTCTGCAACACTAGAGGTAGCAGGTGCGCATTGAGATTGTGCAGAGATGCCAGCCAAGCTTTCCATGCATTCTCAGTCTGTGGGTGAGCTGCATGATGGTGAGAAGTATCTGCAACGGCGTCAGCTTCAGTGCGGCCAGGTATACAACGCCAGTGAACTCAAGGATGGGGCTGGGAACGCAACCTCATCATGGGTTTTTCCAGATCCAGACCCCTTACCCAATGACACAAAGATGTGCCCTACTTCATCATTGCTGATTTGAATGCTTCTCGCCTCAGAAACCTACCTCATGAAGCCCGTTACAGCCTGTAGTTTGCAAGATCCTTCCTCTTCACGTGTGAGGTGTGATCTTGCAAACTGTACGGCTTCATGAGCGGTAGGTTCTGAGGGAGGAGAAGGCATCATCAGCAATGATGCTCTCGCCACATCTTGTATGTCATTGCGGCGTTAAGGGGTCTAAATCTGCGAAAAACCATGGATGACGGGTTGCAGTTTCCAGCCCATCCTTGGAATCACTTGGTGTTGTATACCTGCGCCATCTGAAGCTACCCGTTGCCTGAAGCATCGCATGTACATGAACTGTAGTTCAGCATCAACCCATGGCAAAGAGGATGCATACTGAAGAAGCCCTTGTAGTTAAATAAGTGACCCTGCGTAGTTGGGGTGGAAGCTTTGCAGGCCATGTGTCTTTCCATCTATGGCTCCAACGGTTGTGGGGAAAAGTTCCATCTCTGATACCACTCTTCTGCAACTTTCCTCCATCCGTTCTTCAGTGGTGGGAACACTGCGAGGAGCTCCTCCATGTTACTCTTCCGATGATGGCCTGCCACACTTTCTCTAATCACTTTGCTATTGGTGTTGTCTGTGGCACCCTTCCACGGCATACTGCATGTTTTGTATGTGGTTCCAGAGGCCAGGTGGCTGCAGAGTCAGTGCCATCTTCAGTCCAGGGTCCAGGCTGGGACGCAAGTTGGTGCTCGGCTGCGTCAACCTTAGGTCTCAGACGCTCTACAAGTTCGTCAAACATGGCTGGTGGCATCCTCATGAAGTGAATGGGAATGCACCGAGGGTCTTCATTCCTTCACACTCACCATCAACTGGTCATAGAGTCAAACTCTATTCTTCTCCCGATCCATCCCCAGACCCACACAGCTTTGCGACATCTCCTTCTTCTCCTTGTGATATATTAAGGTGAAACAGTCTGAAGAGGTTTTGGTTCTGGTGATGAATAACGCAAGCCACCATACGGCATGTGTCAGCATCCATGGTGAGAACAATGCGATGATGTGAAGAGCCTAAGCATCCCAAGCGGTGGTGAACGAGGTCCTGTGACACCACAGGCCTGCTTTGCGACTCATACTTAGATACTCCACGGTGGATTTCCTCCCCCTCTTTTTATTGGAAATATCAGTTTTCCACTTAGGGTTCCTCTCTACATACTCTAAGACATTACTGCAGACATCCTAATAAGAGGGTCTGAGGATCACATCCCCCAGATAACAACGTTTGTCCGGCTTTTAATCCGTTTAGTATATTTGAGATGCACTCATGCTCTACATCCTTTTCTATTTCCGCTGCCTACTAACGCCTGCTGTTGGACTGTTTCGTGTACCTTCATTTCACTCCTCGTCTTCATTCTTCAGCTGCATGTGGAGGTGTGAGCTTGCCGATGGATTGCCCAAGAGGATGCAAGATGAGGATTACAGTGGACGTTACATGCGGTATAGTAGAATAATGCCGACATAGAACGTTTGCTTTGCTTGTATCTACTGTCGCGAGATTTACATCGCACACACGGTGGCAAAGTTCATCGCGTATCACAAAGCTTTTGTGCAGCTTCAAAACTTCTTCGGCGCTGATATGAAAATCTCAGTTGACGCATGCTCTCGGAGGGCTTAGGAGCGTCATGAAACAACGTAGGCAACGTGAGTACACAACGGAATGCCATCGCAGTTTTTCCAATAGCGCATGGCAACTTTTTTTAACGTTTTACATGTCCTCTTTGCATCCATTGTGCATTGGCGACAGGGCCGCTTAAAGGATTGTTGCTATGACTACAAAGCTCATGAGTAGAAGATTGTCATTAGCTATATTGATTATTTTAAATAATCATATGTCTTTCCATCACAAATGGCATTTAGACTAAGCTATCCATGATAAATCTAAGTTCTTCAAATGCAACATTTTATAAAAGTATACAGATAATTTGGTTAAAAAACCCCATATATGAAGATCACTTGTTGATTAAGCAATGATCCATTAGTTTTCTGTCTTAGTTTTACTTTGACTTTGTACTATTTGATTTTTTAAAGTAATCACTCTGCCTTATTACAATGTAAGGTGTAAGGTGCACTTGTGAAATGGAATATAACTTATTTCCAAAAAATCATCCATAGTAAATAAACTATTATGTATCATTGCTATTTGTTTCCTTACCTATCCCAGGGGCATCAACTCAAGGCCCACTGGCCAGATCTGACCTATTGGGGTACTTAGATCTGGCCTATGAGGCTGCCCTGGAAACAGTGAAGGACCGGCCTGCAGTACTTCTGCCAGTGAAACAGACCTTGGGAGGGCTGCAAATGGCTCTCTTGAGCTCTGTTTTCATTGCCAGAGCACTCGGGCCACCTGTTGTGGTTAGCTGGCAGCAGGTGCAGACAGCTGAGGAGAGCGAGGACTCAGATAAGGGGCCAGGACCATTAGGGAGTAGACTGCTGCCTTCAGAGATTGTGGGGTCTGGCAGCAGCGATGAGGAGGTTCCTGAGGAACCTGTGTGCGCAGGGTTGCTTGTACGAAAGAGCAGCTGCAGCAATATGGGCGACTCAAGAGTAAGGCTACAAGGTAATGGCCCCTCCATCAAGAGGATAAAAGCCAGGTTTGAAGAAGCATTCTTTGCAGAAGGCAAAGACGCTCTGAAACTCAGCCTTGTGGACATTATAGTTAGTATTTGAAAACTCTTGTAAACTATTTCTTATCTATGGTTTTTTGGCAGCCTTGAAGAACAACTTGGCAAGGCTCTTTCTCGTTGGATCTAATTAGTTGGAAGCAGCCTTTTATCTGTGAAGAAACAGAATTCGTGAATGAAACCTTAAAAGGTGGGGGCTGCTGCCTTTGTCTTGTGTTTGCTCTCTTGGAACCAGGTTGGGTCAGAATACTTCCACAAGCACTCCCAATACAAGTGACATCAAGCTGGCCACCACCCCTGGCCACCCCACCACTCCCAAGGTCAAACACAACCCTGATGCTCCCCTCAATGAAATCAAGTTTGACACCCCTGGCCTATCCTATTGTTTCCTATGTGCCAGTGTGATTTTATTGGCTGTCAAAACAGAATGAGTAAAGGGCACAGCATGAACATGCAAGAGGTAGAAATTAGAAAATCTAGGAAAATTAACATTTCGCAAAAGCTTTCTAACTCCCCTTATAGTCTGTAGAGTTTGGAGGTGACTTTTGCCTGCCAAACAAGGAAGATCTGGTCAGCTTTTTAAAGGTAGTTAATTGGAAAGAAACTATGCCAAAGAATAATAGTGTTATTTTGATCAGAAGCAACTGACACGTAGATATTTTAGAGCGTATGGAAGTTTTGCCTTATTGATGCCATATGGCAAGTCTGATCAATGTCCAATTTTCCTATGAGTATCACAGATGTCTGTATGCATGGTGACGCTCTCCAACCACAACTTTTTCTGAGCTATATAAAATGAAAGAGTTGTTAATATACTACTCAGTTATCTACTTTAGACTCTTCATGTTCAACTTCTGAGAGCCAACAGAGCACTAGGAATATTTTGTTTAGAAATATTTGACCACTTTCTAGCCTGGCCATATTAATCTTGATGACTCATGTTTTCCTTCACAATACTTCACTCTCTTACTCCTCCCACCCATTCTTCTGCTTTCAGTGACTACTGAGCTTCTTCAGTTTGAATTATATGGCATGCTGAAATTTCCATTCCCTTAGGATTTTTCTGCTAAAGAGTTTTGGCTATTGGATAACTTGGAGTTCCTTCAACTCTGATCTACCTCCCACCTATGGTGTTGTTTTGACGACATAACCAATGATAGCATTTATGTCTTCACTTGCAAAAATAGAGAGAATGATTAGAATTTTGCAAGCACAATCCAATGGTCAAATTCCTGATGTCATATGGGAGATACCCACTGATTTATGCCTGGGAAACTGGAATGGATGCCTTTATTTAGAATGAGTACAACTAGGGATCAAGTTAGAAATCAGAAATAGGAATTCTGTCCCTCTCCATGGACCTTCCCATTTGTGAAATTCTGGGTTCTGTATAGAATTCCCATTGTTGTCCAATACATGTTCCAGGCAGTAATATATGCTTCAGAGTCCACTGGAGCTGAGCAGCCAAAAAATTTAAAATACTAATAATAATGCAGAGAATTGTAGAATGGTTTTACCCAGGGATGGTATCTCTCTTTTTGTGTGTGTGTGTTTCTCTCTCTCTCTTTCTCTCCCTCTCCCTTCCCCCTCTCTCTTTCTTTCTTTTGTGACAACTTGAGGCCCTTCCCCTTCTTAACTGCTAAAACTCACTGCCATGAGATAGATTTGAGAGGTTTTTTTAAAAACAAGATTCCTCCCCCCCCCCAGGTTTACTACCTATAATGATTAGGTTTGCAAATTGCCGTAAGACCAATTGTGTTTATCTTAATCATGGCTTGTTGACTAAGTCAGAAGAGATGAGTTCACAGATAATATTAAAGCACAAATGATAATAGCTGGGCTTAAAGAATACTCATTCATTCTTCATGCATTTATTCATTCTATACTCACCTACCTCACATACATGATATAAACCAAAACCAAACCAAGCAAAGCATATTTTTCCTTCATATTGCATTTAAAATTAGCTATTATCTAAAATTAGCAATTAAATTATCTAAAATTAGCTATTATCTAAAATTAGCTTTAAAATTAGCTATTATCTTCTTTGGATATTTTTTTACAGCCTTCCGCAATCTAGCTTCCTGTGGTTGAATTTAACTTATATTTAGTCTACATTTCTTGCTGTCACCACAACAAATGTAAAGAAGGAACAAGAGAAATAAGTTGTTTTTCTCAGTTCTCTGATAAAGTATGATTACGCCTTTAAAAAAGTATTGGATACTGTGTGTTTCTTTCCCTTTCTCCATTTCAAACCAGAAAAAAGGATACCATTGTGCAATCAGAGTAACTGTCAAGGGAAGAAGGTTGAACCCAGTGTATGGTTTAATAATTGCCTTTTATACCTTAAGAAAGAGGAGCTAAGAAAGGGCGAGGGTGCCTAGGGCTGGAAGCCAATTCTGTACTTTAGGAGAGAAGTTTTGGCTGCAGAAAACTAATTCAATTCAGTTTCAACACTTCATTGGAAAATGTCTGTTTATCTTTGACAGAACTGAAACCAAATGAAAAGAAGCTTCACAAAAAAACAAACCCCTTTTCATTAAGAACCTAACCTTTGGGAATGTGTGCTTGTGTGTAAAAAATATGCATCTATGCTGTGCAAACTAGACAAGATGTCCTGGATTTTCTTAATATCTTTTCCCAAAACAGTTACAGCTGATGCTCAGCAGTAAATCAAATGGTACTCAAAGGCTCCCCAAAGGAGGCCTTGGTTCTATCATTTTCCATCTTCTTGACCTCATTGAGATGCTGTCTTTAGCCTTACAAATAACCCAAAAGGGCAGATTCATCCCCACGGAGGTCATCAATCCAGGTCCTAATACATTTGTATTAATTTGAGAATAGTAAAATGAAAACTGAAGCCTTCTCTGAAGGAAAGTAAGGAAAGCATTCTTCCCTTGAAATAGTTCATTATATTTGCATTATAATTTCTTAGTTGACTGCAATTGATACCAAAGTGGCATCTTTTTGATTTGTTCAGGTTTCCTAGAACAATTAGTGCCATGCACATGTCCTGGACTACAACCCCCATCATGTTCAGCCAGCATGGGGAAAGTCATCAGATAAGGATAGACTGAATTTAATAAGTGATAAATCTCACCTGGTGATTGGATGTATGGAAGCGCTTTCAAAATGTATATCTAAAAGTCACATTAAACATAACTAGTCTAGAATCATTCTGTGGCAAAATATGAGCCATTCTTAATTTTCCCAGATCCAGATTACAACATGACCTTTACTGATTCAGATTCCTGGTTGCTCTTGTGTGGGCTTTTTTAATAGATTAATAGAGTTGGAAGGGACCTTGTAGGTCATGCAGTCCAATCCCCCACTCAAGCGGGAGACCCTACACCTTTTCTGACAGATGGCAGTCCAATCTCTTCTTGAAAGTCTCAAGTGATGAAGTTCCTACAACTTCCAAAGGGAAGCTGTTCCATCGGTTGATTGCTCTCACTGTCAGAAAGTTTCTCCTTATTTCCAGGTTGAATCTCTCCTTGTTCAGTTTCCATCCATTATTCCTTGTCTGGCCTTCAGTGCTTTGGAAAATAGCTTGACCCCTTCTTCTCTGTGGCAGCCCCTCATATATTGGAACACTGCTATCATGTGTCCCCTTTGTTAGACTAGCCAAGCCCAGTTCCTGTAACTGTTCATTGTATGTTTTAACCTCCAGTCCCCTAATTATCTTGGTTGCTCTTCTCTGCATTCTTTCTAGAGTCTCAACATCTTTTTAACAGTATGGTGACCAAAACTGGATGCAGTATTCTAAGTGTATTGTATCTCTTGCTTTGTTAATTGAAGCAAAGCAAGTTAGGACCAAGGGAATTCAGGACTACTGATTACCCTGGAAAAAATGAAGAGAGAAAAAAATATTCTGGAAGACAGAATAAGCAAATGACAAAGGACTTCCATACTGCTGTCAAGAAAATGATACAGTACGATGATTTGATACAGTCATTCGCAGTCACACTCAACTCAAGAGTGTAGTTACCCAATTAAATCTTACTGAAAACCAAAAAAAAATGAGCTACTTTCTAGCCCTGACCATATTTTCTTCTAGACCATATTTCATTCCTTGCCATATACACAATAAAAAGGCAATGACTGTATTGATTCAGCGTCTCTATAACTGGAATCAAATAAATGAGGATGGAAAAACCAGTGCTAGATTATTTCTCCTACTAAGGCAGGCATTTTACTGCTGAACAATTCTTTCTTGTCCAAAGCCACAAAAGATCTGAAATGAGAGCCAGGATTAGAACTCAGGAGTTGCTGGCTCCTTCTGTTCTATTTAGACAAAGAGAACATGCTGCAGTAAAACAACATTTTCCAAACATTCATAAGAACCATTTGAAATGACCTGAGTAAATCATTATTTGTTGCTAAGATACCTTTGGTGGTTTGGACCAGCCTCATGGATCTGCAAAACCTCTTGGGAACATATCTTCTCATCTACCTCTGATTTAGTTTCCATCAGCAATTCTTTATTTTGATTGTTTTAAAGGGCAGAGTTTATAAAACCATGACACAGTCAAACCTTATTTCATCTAGTAATTCCAAAACTATTGACTCTTGTAATAGCAAGCATCCCTTTTAGCTGTTAAGATGCCAATTGTGAGTTATGAATTTGAGAAAGAGAGGTTGGCAGTCATCATGTGTATAAGACAGAAACAATGCACCATATAGGCTTAACTTTTAGTCTCACCTCAATTGGAACGATAATGTATGCATGGATGAAAGACAAGTAAATAAGACATAATCTGTTAAAATGGGAGGAAATATATTTGGGTTTCTTTATCTATGTCAATGTGCTGCATCAAAATGCAAGGAATATTCATATCTGCTTTGGTTGTTACGGTTGGTTGCAAAGTCAGCTAGAAGTTAGACTGGATTTGGCATTTTGTCCACCTACTGAATCTTGGGGGATGGGCAGATGTTACTGTGATGATGTTAAAAGTATTGTTACAGGATGTAAGCTATTCCAATTACAGCTGCTTTTTACCACTGACCAATGGTCTTCCTATCCAGGGCTTTTGGTTCTGCCTCTGTCCAGCCCACTATTCCAGCAGTGTGTTAATGACTGTTTTGCTTGTTGGTATTTCTTTTACTGAATTTGGATTTTCAGAACTTTTTCACTCTCATCATGTGTTCACTTCTAGCCTTCTTCTTCTTGACTTCAGGGTACTTGATCTTGTCAGCTTGAAGGGTATTTGTAGTAATCTTTTTCATCCAAAATCTTGATATTATTTCTGTAGGAGATCTTAATTCAGTTTTCATTCTTTTCCCCTGTTGGTGATCAGAGTGGCACATTTGTCCAATCCAAAATCCATTGCAATACCTTGGCTGTATATAAGGACAGAGTTGAGCTGTGATTTTATTTAGAATTAGAATTAGCATTAGAATTCTTTTATTGGCCAAGTGTGATTGGACACACAAGGAATTTGTCTTGGTGCAAATGCTCTCAGTGTACATNTCGAGAATCATAAGGTGCAACACTTAATGATAGTCATAGGGTACAATAAGCAATCAAATCATACTAGGAAACAGTCAATATAAATCGTAAGGATACAAGCGACAAAGTTACAGTCATACAAATGGGAGGGGATGGGTGATAAGGAGTGATGAGAAGATTAATAGTGATAGTAGTGCAGACTTTTTAAATTGTTGAACGGTGTTGAGGGAATTATTTGTTTAGCAGAGTGATGGCATTCGGGAAAAAATATTCTTGTGTCTAGTTGTTCTGGGGTGCTCTATAGCGTCGTTTTGAGGGAAGGAGTTGAAACAGTTTATGTCTGGAATGTGAGGGGTCTGGAAATATTTTCACACATTCAAGTGTTTTTACACATATTCTAGTGTTTCTCCTCCCCATACAATTTCAGAGTATTTATGTACAGGAGGCAGGATAGCTTGGCAGGTGTTTTTGATGTTTGATAGCCGTGGCCTGACTTGTTCAGTATTGTTGACTGAGGAATCAATAAATACTAACAATGACAGTGAGTCTTCTTGAATTTATTATGGATAGTCTTTGACTTTGACCAGCCTTTCTTGCCACAGATGTTAAGTGAATAATTACAGTTGTTCAGTTAGTGACACTGTTGTTAAGTGAATCTGGCTTTGCCATGGTCTTTGCTTGTCGTAAGGTCACAGAAGGTGATCACATAACCCCGGGACATTGCAATCATCATAAATATGAGTCAGTTGCCAAGCATCTGAATTTTGATCATGTGATCACGGAGATGCTGCAATGCTCATAACTGTAAAAATGGTCATAAGTCACTTTTTCAGTGCCATTGTAATTTCGAATGGTCACTAAATGAACTGTTGTAAATTGAGAACTGCCTGTATTATAGTTTATCACATAATCATACAGAAGTTCAGACTAGATTTGGTATTTTTGTCTGCCTATTGAGTCCACAGAATAAAAGTTAGTTCTCTAAAGACTGTTCTGAATTCATTGGAGGAAAATCTAAATACAGGCAGTCCTTGACTTATAACAGTTCATTTAGTGACAGTTTGAAGTTGTAATGGCACTGAAAAAAGTGACTTATGACCATTTTTACACTTCTGACCATTGCAGCATCTCCATGGTCACAAGATCAAAATATAGATGCTTAGCAACTGACTCATATTTATGACAGTTGCAGTGTCCCGGGGGTCACGTGACCATCTTTTGTGACCTTCTGACAAGCAAAGACAATGGGGAAGCCAGACTCACTTAATAGCTATGTTACTAACTTAACAACTGCTGTACATCCCAGGAATTCAGATATTTAGATCAGACAGAATTGAAGAGACATCAGGTAAAACAAAGGGTGGAGGATTATGTTTATATATCAACAACAGCTGGTCTCAGGATGTAACTATAATATATAAGTTTTGTGATGAAAATTTAGAGTCTTTACATATCATCTGCAAGCCGTTTTATTCTGCACGTGAGTTCTCTTTATTTCTCCTGATAGCTGTGTATGTTCCTCCACAAGCTTGTGCAAACAAGGCATTACGAACTGTAGCTGATCAAATTATGAAGGCTGAAAACACCCAGATTCCCTTCCCAAACATTTTAGGGGATTTCAATCAAGGAAGTTAAGGAAAGAGCTCCCAAATATTCCCAGCATGTAAATTGTCCCACCAGAGGCAAAAATACTTTAGACCAGGGGTCCCCAACCACCAGTCCCTGGACCGGTCCTGGTCCGTGGATCATTTTGTACCAGGCCGCAAAGCTTGGACGCCGCCATCTTGTTTCAACGGCGCTTCTGGGTTTTCGGTTGCTTCCGGGTTTTCAGTTGGAAAGCAGCGTTTGGGTGCTGAAGGAATCCTCGCGCCTTAGTTTCGTCGAAGGGGGGGGGCGGCTTTGAACGAAGAGCCATCCCAATGGCGGTGGAGTCTCGCGTTACTCAGGTACCGGTCCATGGAAGAATGAATAATCGTGAAACCGGTCCCTGGTACAAAAAGCTGGGACCACAACTTTAGACCACTGCTACACAACAGTAAAAGATGCTTATAGGTCTTTACCATGAGCAACTGTGAGACACTCTGATCACTGCATGATTCACCTTGTACCTGCCTACAGACAAAAACTTAAAACCATGAAACCAACAATTAAATCAGTGAGGACTGGGTCTCATGAGGCAAAACTGAAGCTCCAGGCTTGCCTTGATTGCACTGATTTGGAATGTTTTTGAAGATACCTCTGCAGACCTAAGATGAGCTCACAGATACTGTAACATCCTATGTCAGCTTCTGCGAAGACTTATGTGTATCAACAAGGAACCTGCAAATATATTTGTAACAATGAACCTTGGTTCACAGCTAACTTAAGCAGCTGCTACGTCATTCCAAAGAGGAAGCCTACAGAAAAGGTGACAGAATGCTATACCAATCAGGCCATACAAGAAGAAACATATTCAAAAGAAGAGATCAGAGCAGTAAAAAGAAGCTACTGTGAAAGTTAAAGAATCAGTTCTCAACAAATGAACCAGCAAACATGTGGAAAACTCTTAAAAACATCACTGGCTACAGCAAACCTCCTTTCCAGGCAGAAGGAAATCAACAACTAGCAGATGACCTGAATGTGTTTTACTGCAGGTTTGAAAGGAAACTACAGCCACCTATCTCCACAACCCCCATCTAACACACAACAATAGCCAAGCCTCCTACAACTGGTCCCAACCTATTGGATTCACAAACCTCTGGTGAAAACAGAAAAAGAAATGCAAGATCTATTTCACAGACAAAAGCCAGGAAAAGCATCAGGGCCAGACAAGATAACTACTTCTTGCTCAAAAGTCTGTGCTGACCAATTGGCCCCCATCTTCACTCAAAACTTCAATAGATCACTAGAAATGTCTTATGTTCCTTTGTGCTTCAAAACATTCTATTATCATCCCAGTGCAAAGAAGCCCTCATCAAGGAACTGAATGACTACAGACCAGTTGCTCTAACATCTGTTAGTTATGAAAATCTTTGAAAGGCTTGTGCTGTCCCACCTGAAAACCATCATGGATCCGCTGTTAGATCCCATGCAGTTTGCATACCGAGCAAATAGATGACAGATGATGATGTTAATATGGCTCTGCATTGCATTCTACAACACCCTGAATCTCAAATACCTATGCAAGGGTCCTCTTTGTAGACTTCAGTTCAGCATTCAGTAACATCATTCCAGACATTCTCTAGGTAAATTAAACCAACTAGCGTTACCTGCACACACTTGTAAGTGGAACATAAGCTTCCTAACAGACAGAAAGCAGCAGGTGAAGCTAGGCAGAATCACATCTGATACCTGTAACAATTACACAAGGGCCCTCAAGGCTATGTGCTTTCTCCACTTCTCTTCTTCCTATATACCAATGACTGCATCTCAAACGATCCATCTGTTAAAATGCTGAAATTTTCTGATGACAGAACGTGATTGGTCTCATTCAAGACAATGATGAATCTGCATACAGACGGGAGGTTGTGCAACTTGCCTCATGGTATACCGGAACAATCTGGAACTGAACACACTCAAACCGTAGAAATGGTGGTAGACTTTAGAAGAAACCTCCCATACCACCACCTCTTACAATACTAGACAATACTATTTTCAACAGTAGAGACTTTCAAATTTCTAGGTGCTACTACATCACATGACCTAAAATGGAGACCTAACATCAAAAATGTCATCAAAAAAGCACAACAAAGATTGTTCTTTCCACGCCAACTCAGAAAGCTCAAACTGCCAAGGAGCTGCTGATACAGTTCTACAGAGGAATTATTGAGTCTATCATCTGCACCTCTATAACTGTCTGGTTTGGTTTTGCAACCCAACAGGACAGACACAGACTTCAGAGGATAATTAGGACTGCAGAAAAGACAAATACTACCACCTGCCTTCAATCGAGGACGTGTATACTGCACGAGTCAAAAAGAGGGCTGTGAAAATATTTAACAGACCCTCACATCCTGGACATAACTGTTTCAACTCCTTCCTCCAAATGACACTATAAAGCACTGCACACCAGAACAACTAGACCCAAGGACAGTTTTTTTTCTTGAAAGCCATCACTCCTCAACACTGTTCAACTATTTACAAAAGTCTACACTATTATTACTCCTTATCACCCTCCCCTCCGCTTATGACTGTATGACTGTAACTTTGTCACTTGTATCCTTACAACTTATATTGACTGTTTCCTAGTATGATTTGATTACTTATTGTACCCTATGACTATCATTAAGTGTTGTACATTATGATTCTTGACTCTTGATGAATATATCTTTTCTTTTATGTATACTGAGAGTATTTGCACCAAGACAAATTCCTTGTGTATCCAATCACACTTGACCAATAAAGAATTCTATAATCTATTCTATAATTTATAATGCTTCCTATGTCACTATTGAAGGGGCGCAGTGGTTCAGTGGCTAAGACACCAAGCTTGTCGATCAGAAGGGTCGGCAGTTCAGTGGTTTGAATCCCTAGCATGGCGTAATGGAGTGAGCTCTTGTTACTTGTCCCAGCTTCAGCCAACCTAGAAGTTTGAAAGCATGTAAAAATGGAAGTAGAAAAATAGGGACAACTTTGGTGGGAAGGTAACAACATTCCATGTGCCTTTAGCATCTAGTCATGCCAGCAACATGACCATGGAGATGTCTTTGGACAGTGCTGACTCTTTGGCTTTGTAATGGAGAAGAACATCGCCCACTAGAGCTGGAAATGACTAGCACATATATGCAAGGGAAATATTTACCTTTACCTTTTTATGTCACTACTGAGCAACTTTGGGCATTTACAGCATGTTATGGATGTGTCATCAGAGCATCCTTTTTCTTCCACAATGCTATTGCTATCTCAGCTGAGCTACATTAATATTAAAGTGGCATTTTGCTCCTTATTCCAATGCCATTCCTCCCATTGCCTTGGAGGAAAGACATGAATCCAAGCAACTTGAGGTTTAAGGCAGGAGAGACAGGAGACTGGAGGTGTCAAATTTGCGGCATCATCATGACATCACGTATCATGACCTTTGCTAAACTGGGGGTTGGCATGGCTAGCACATAACACATCTGGCCCATGGGCTGCAAGTATGACACCCCTGCAGTAGACAAATCAGCAGATGGGATAGAAAATGTCTTGCTAATTATACCTTTCAGCCATGGAATGGGTAGAAAGCATTTTGGATGAACAATGGGGAAAGGCCCTAGCTAGGATCTTCCACAGGGTCGATTTTCTTTTCACTGAAAACAGCTTAAATTCTTGGTGGGTAGTCATGTTGTCATAGTTGTCCATAGCAGTACTACTGAAAAAAATCCACCCCTCATAATGTGTTTCTTGGAAATTTAATGAGAGGTTATTGATACCAAGAAATATAAATGTAGAATAAAAAAAAGGATATCCATAACCACATCCTTGGTTACCACACATCTAAACAAGAGCAAGAGCACTACCTAAATATGCTAAACTTGCTTTCCCTTTGGAAAAAAAATTCTAAAACTAATTAATCTTCATCAAGATGAATGGAAATTGGTAGGCAGTTCAGAGGAATTTCTCTGCTGAGAGCAGTAGGAAATGAATGTTCATCCAGCTAGAATATATTCCATTAGCTTTTGCACAATGGTATGGGCTTTCAGAGTAAATCTTATAAATATGAAAAAGTTTCTGAAATCGGAAATGCTGAAAGTTGTCAATCTCAACCATGTGATTATTCCCCATTAAGCAGAAAGTTCTGAAAGCCATGCTGTTAAACAAAACTGCAACATTTTCTGAAGCTCAGTAAAGTAAAATCCTCAATGAAGTTGTGATTGTTCATCTCAAATTGTATCCAGGCAAAGATCTCTATGGAAGACTGCCCATTCATTGTCTACTCACCATTCAACAGCAAGGGGACTCCATCAAGAGCAGGTTTAAGAATAGTAGCTTATGTAAAAAAAAAAAAAACANGAGAGAGAGAGACTTATTTCAGACAGTGATGGTGAGTTAAGGACATATTTTCTAACCTCAGCTATACATTTCTAGCTTTTGGGGGCTTTAAGCTAGCCTCTTAATGTTGTCTGAATATTTTTCAGTGTGGCTGAATCTATGCTAGAATTTATTCTTTTGTAACAAAAGGATTTATCCTGGCTTCTTTCACAATACTACTCAAATCTGGAAGCAGTCTCAGGAGTGTGTGAGTTTTTTTTTCCCTAAAGATTTTAAACATGCAGCCATCATTTCTGAGCAAATTTTGAGTCTCAGTGACAAAACTCACGTAAAATATTGCATTAAAGATGCTCATTTGGTGGATTGCACAAAGCACACATTATACAATGGCTGAAGAACTATTATTGTCAGGGTTCCAAGCAATACACTCACAGCAAACAGAACTCTGAGCCAAGCAGTTTCCTCAAGGAACGAATTTACTGAATATATCATATTGGCACAGGTCAGTGAAAATTACCTCTAAAACTTCCCACAGTTTCACCTAATTAAAAGTAAAGATTCCCCCCACCCTTTCCTAAACAATCAGTCATGTGGTCCAATCAAGGTGCTGTCCAGTTGCTTGGAAACTTCACCTGACTCTCTTCAGCCACCTGTGGGAATGCCCTTGGTTCTCAGGGAAACTACTTTGTTTTGGCTACAAAACCCCAGCTATCTCTCTTCCTTCCTCCTTATCCCTCAGCACCATTGTGGCAACACTGAAGCCTCCAAGATGGCCTCAGTCAGGCCAGCTTCAGAACTGACAATTATTTTGTGTGTGTGCGTGTGTTGGGATTCAATTTTTTTTACTTCTAATTCTGTGGGCATGGCTTGGTGTGCGTGGCAGGGGAAGGATTCTGTAAAATATCCAGTCGGAGGTGGAATTTGTTGGTTTCTCCAAACTACTTAAAATTTCCTTTACTGATTCTCCAGAACTGGTCAGAACCTGCTGAATACCACTAATGGTGTGTGTGTGTGTGTGTGTGTGTGTGTGTGTGTTTTATAATATGACCAGATTATGATTTGTACACACATTTACAGTATACACAGAGAAGCATAGTTTGCATACTGGAAATGTTAATTTAAAAAAGCAAGTCATCTCAAAGTATTTTTTCTCCTAATTTACTCTATTGTACAATCAAAAAAACTGCACCTCTATGGTGTCTGACCTGTTACCAAAGTTACGGAGTACAATTATTTTAATAAAGATATGATTATGAGACTTTTTAATCAACAGTCTTTATAACAGTGGCTGGATTTTCATATCATGCTAAGTCAAAATGTAGGGTTTTTTATTTTTATTTTGGCTTAGAATGATGTATGACCTAGGTATTGTGAGCTAACCCATTATTTATGGCTTAGCATTATGGGCAAAACTAGCCATTGTGGTGTAGTTAACAGTCTATAGCTGAAATAAACAAAAGCTTTAGTATGATGCATAAATCCAGCTGTTATATGGCAGACATCTCTAACCTGATGCTCTCCAGATGTGGTAATCTCCAACTAATGTAACTGGGGGTTGCATTCTGGAGGCTTTGATATGGAAAAAAGGGGTAAGTAATTCTGAGACATGCATCTTTAAATGAATATATTCTGATGTTAATGAAATCTAGAAAATGTTTTCCACTGAATTGGACTAAACTAGACTACTCTTTATCTTCCTTCTCTAACCTTGATTCTAGAAACCTTTAGATACTTTTTAGAACATAGAACATCAGAGTTGGAAGGGACATTAGTGGACTTTTAGTCCAAACCCCTAGCAGGAAACCCTATACTTTTTCAGACAAGTGGCTATCCAGTCTCTTCTTAAAAGCCTCCAGCGATGGGGTACCCACAACTTCTGAAGGCAAGCCATTCCAATGGTTGATTGTTCACACTGTTGGGAAATTAAAGATTACAATTAGAAAACATAAAACTAATACAAAATAAACTAATACAAACTAAAAAAATAAGAATAAAAAGAAAAAAAGTGTAGAAAAAAAAAGAAAACTTATAAAGAAGCAATTTCCCCCCCCTTTATAAGAATTACAAACAAATATATTTGTGTATGTGTGTGTGTGTACTCTTAAAATACAACAAATGTTCCTTTCATCCCATATCTCATCTCTTTATTAGAAACAAAACCAAAAATTCTAGTCATTTAGTCCTTATCAGTAAAACTCCATTAAAGATTAGCAGAAATAACTACGAATCTATTTTAACTTTGATCATATAAGTCAACTCTAACCATAAGTAACCATAGACCAAAACATAAATATATAATTGTATCTATAACTGCTGTAAAGCTATTTCTTTGTATTTTTTCCCATCTTTTCTGTTTTTCTTTTGCTGTATTTGTTTTCCTTTCTTGCCCTTTTCGCTTTCTCTTTGATTTCTTTCTTTTGATTTTTCCCTTATTTATATATAAATTTGTGTTA
Organism: Laticauda laticaudata; assembly: GCA_004320025.1. Lineage (NCBI taxonomy): Eukaryota > Metazoa > Chordata > Lepidosauria > Squamata > Elapidae > Laticauda > Laticauda laticaudata. The sequence continues at coordinate 11,210 of BHFT01000162.1, read as the reverse complement.
ATTTTTATGCTCCTTCTTAAAAATCTTCAATAAAAAGTATATAATAAAATTGTAATTCCCGGTCCAACCATATAGGTAAGAGAAGATTTGTACTGATCACACGGAAATAATACAAATATTGCATTATGTTTTGGATAAAAATAAAAGTAGCATATCAACAATGCAAAAATCAAATGATTTCTAAACTTTGCCCAATGTACTTATTTCTTCATATTTCCACTCCAAGGATGTTCCAACATTCCAGTGATACTCTTTACAGGACACTCTTACAACTGCTAAATTGTGATTCTTTTGTGGAATACAACAAAGAAAGGTTAGCAACAAAGCATATACCACAAAAATACCCTAGTTTGTCAAAGTAGCTTAATTACATGCACAAATTATAATCACACCCTACTTGCGTTGCATGCTCTCTTTCTTTCTCTCACACACATGTATTGAAAAATTCATACAGATACTTACTACTGTTTCCATGTGGGTGGAATTATGCCTCTTGGACTTTTGTGCAACTGGGATAGTGGTTGGATGACTCTAGAAGACAGCTAACACTATTAATAGAGTTGAAAGTAAAAGAGGAAAGTATACAACCAAAAACAAATAGAGGTTTATAACAGACTAAAATCATTCTTATTTCATTCCAAACTTAGGATCATGCAATGAAAGTAATTGGTAGGAAGTTAAAAACAAATGATGTTGTTTGATAAGGAATATATGGAATTCATAACTATTGTAGCTATGGTGGTACAGTGGTTAGAATGCAGTACCGCAGACTACTTCTGCTGACAGCCGGCTGCCTGCAATTTGGCAGATAGAAACTCACCAGGCTCAAGGCTGACTCAGTTTTCCATCCTTCTGAAGTCAGTAAAATGAGGACCCTGTTTGTTGGGGGCAATTGCTTACTCTGTAAACTGGTTAGAAAAGTCTGTAAAGCACTGCAAAGCAGTATATAAATCTAAGTGCTGTTGCTGTTGCTATTGTACACATGCATTGGTGGATTGTGCAACTATAATTGAGATGACTCTTGATGCTTAAAAACAAAAGAATCTATCTTTGAGACTAGCATCTCTTGGATTTCAGTACTGTTAATGAGAGATGAGGAAAATAACACTGAATATCTGTGTGGATTATCTAAGAATGGCAGTTCTATTTTGTATGTTTATTCATGCTTTCACAATCTTGGGTCCCCAATGCTATCATCCCTAGTTAGAAGACATGATAGCAGATGGAATTGTGGTAGAAAAAATAAACAATCCCTTGAGCTTGGCAAAGACTGACACATCCCTTTTGTTTTAATTAAGTAGTTGATTCAGAGTTAAAAGAAAAAATAAACCAGAGTTGCATTACAACAGTGGAAAAACTATGGCTTGTGTTTCAGTTGAAGTGAGGAGAATGTGACTTTCCACATAAATGGGAAGCTACCTGGCTCATGTTTGTATATGGGTTGGAAAATCCCATCCATTTATGACAAGAAGCTTCAAAAGAAAAATATTTAGAGTATTGTTATAGTACATTATATTTTTGTCTCGTGCTGATATAACACAGAACTACCCTGTAATCCAAAAACTGAAATTGGTGGCTTCTCTCCTCCTAAACCACCAAATCAATCACTAGATTTCCCTAGCATAAATTAAAAGTACTGCTGTTCATTCCATTCTTGCATACTATAAACCTTGGTGATCCAGAACAACTTAGGTTTATTGCTGTTATACTTCAAGAAAGTAATAGAATACAAAGGTGAGTTCTTAAAATAAGCAAGACAAATATTCATGTGGTCTCTTGGATTCAGAACAGCTACGTGCACGTCCAACCTGTCAAGAACCCTTAACTCAAGGAGGTATAAAAGTAATAAAAGTAAGCTTTTAACACTGTTAAAAAAAACTGGTGTTCCCAATGATTAAATCATTTTAAATCTGGAGCAGCATCAAAAAGTTATCTCAAATAAACATATAATGATCTAATTTTCATAGAATCATAGCACTAGAAGTGGGCACCGAGGCGAATCTTTGTTTCATGCAAAAATCCAAATTAAAATGTTGTAGCCAAATGGTTATTTAATTCCGTTTAATGCATATTTAAAAAAAACCCCTTCCTTTTTTCCATCCTGTAGTAATACATATAACTCCCAACAAAGGGGAGCTATCATCTGTTCATTGGTCTCTTTCAAACTGTTCTTTCTATTCAGAAGTCATTTTTTAAAAAAAGCATTGCATTGTAATCTGTCTTTCTATAACTAAAATTCATTGTTTTGTCTCCTGTTTTCTGTATTTCATGAAAACAAATCTTTACTTCCTTCTATGTGACATCCTGTCAGATATTTCAAAATTCTAATATCAATAACCTCTTTAGAAAAGACCAACAACTTTTTTTCTGTATTTAACTTAAATTATTCAATTTAGACATTGCATGATTTCAACCAACTCTGGGTGGCTGTACAGTAAGAGAGACAATATAAAAACAGAATGCAAATTATTATAAAATAATAAAAGAGGCTAAACATATCCAGTGCTTTCAATATTTCTTCATAAGGTTTAGTTTCTGATCCTTTGTCCCAATTTTTTTTTAAACCGTGGGGCTCAGAATTAGTCTAAAATGTCTGGAATGATATAGATACAAAAGGGAAAATATATAATACATTACTAAAACCTTAATTTTACTGTAATCTCCTTATACTGTAAATAAGTGTTTTCTAACCTTGTTAACTTTAAGATATGTGAACTTCAACTCCCAGAATATGAGGGCTGAAGAAACATCTTAAAGATGACAACATTATGAAGATAATGAACTTTATGACTCAGTATTCTTTCTGTATTTTTTTTTCAGTGTTTGAAAACATTCCAACTTTCAGCAATAAGAAAGTCCTCCTTTGAAATTGTTACATCGGTTACAGGATTCATTTTAAAATCAACCTAATAAATTTCTCAATGCTTCAGCTAAATCCATTTTTATTAGTCCTAATGAAAGCCAACTGTTTCATGTCACAGTCCATCATCTAAGTGACTCAGACCAGGATCTCAGAAAATTAAATTTGTCTTATTGAAATCATTTGTGAAGCCAGCTTGACTTAAAGTATTCTCTTCCTGATTCTCTTCTGCTGTCTGGAAGAATGGATAAAAATATCACTTGTGCACTCAGGGCCCTTCTGATTTTTTGGTATGACTGTTTTATTGGTTCTCTGTGATATTATTTGTCCCGTGTATTAGCAAAAAGAGAATAATTGTTGCTGGACAGGATAAGCTTTTTGTTTCATACTTGGTTCTTGGCCCTGGAGGCAACATATTTCACAGCTTGATGGCTTTGATTAACATATCCATGTTTCAAATTTGGTAATGCTGAAAAATTATTTTTGTCTTCTTAGAGGACATTGCAATGGCAACAGCATTTAGACCTATATATTACTTCACAGTGCTTTACAGCTCTTTCGAAGTGGTTTACAGAGTCAGCATATTGTCCTCAACAATCTGAGTCCTCATTTTACTGACCTTGGACAGATGGAAGGTTGAGTCAACCTTGAGCTAGTCAAGATTGAACTGCTGGTGGTCAGCAGAGTTAGTGTGCAGTACTGCATTCTAATCACTGCACCACCACAACTATTACTGACATAATTTCTCTCAGACTCTGCCATTTAAGGATTCACCATCCTATTTGCCATTTTACAATGCTCTTTTTCTCTCCCTGAATACTTTTGGCCTGCAAACTGTTTCTGAGTTCTAGCAATGCAGAACTTCATTGATGTTTCCGGAGTTGGTTACAGTGCATTTGCTCCTTTGCTTATCTGTCTTTGTTGTAGAAAATAATTCTCCCACTATCTATTTCTGTTTGCAAAGCTTCATCTGTTCTCATCAACAGAAATACAGCCACATGCTGCTCTGATCCTTCAGTGTTTTCTTTAAATACTCCTATGGTGTTGCATTTGCTGCAAACATAAATCTGGGTATTTTTAGAAAGGAAGACAAACATGCGACAAACATTACAGACCCCAATTGCATATGCCTATCTCTGTTCACATTTCTTCTGAGAACACCAACATTTACTCCTTTCATAGAAATTCCTCTTGATTTTGAAAGGAAGTTTGTTTGGAATTCCCTCCTTAGATTTCCCCCACCAAAATCCATTGGAAAATTCCTATTTCTGTTAAGTCTCCTATTCATATCTTAATTCCAATTTTCTGGAACCAGATTGGCTTTTATTCCTCTTACAACCTTTGTTTACTCAGGAGGAATCAGTAACCCAACAGGCTACAATGGACAATCAAGAGATCTCAAGACATATCCATTGCTACCAGCAGCTGTTAGGAACATGGCTTTTTTATCCCTCAAGTTCAGGGGTGTCAAATTTCCAGGAGTCATGTTGTCGTCATGTGGCATATTGTGACTTTTTCCTCCTTCACTAAACTGGGAGTCGGCGTGGCCAGCACATGATGCATCCAGCCCATGGGCCATGAGTTTGACACCCTTGCTCTAGTTCAACAATTCTAGTTCAACATCCCTGCTCTAGTTCAACAGTTCAGCCTCTCAGAACATACAGCTTCCCAGGTCACTCTTCTCTCTTCCACCTGTTCAATCCCCCAGACAAAATCGTAGTTTGTTTGCTCAGTATGACTTTTTTTCTTCTAAAACAGCCCAGAATCTTTCATGTATTTTCTGAAGAAGCGATTCTCATGTCTCACATTTTAGTAACTGTAAGAATTCTACCATGAAATTATGTGATCTTTAGTGCAGCTAAAATCTAAAATAGGCAAGTTTCAAAGAAGGAGGATATTTGTAGTCCGGGGTTGGAGTGAGGTGTCTTCGGTGCACTCTGAGTTTGCTTGTTTTCTTATAGACATTTCATTACTCAAACTAGGCAACATCATCAGTATTAGTCCTAATTTGGGTTATGAAATGTCTGCAAGAAAACAAGGAAGTTCTGATAGCACCAAAGACCCCTCATAGGCAAGTTTAGTTAGCAGTTCAGAAAAGAGGTATTAATGTTTAAATATGTTTATTTCATTCTTTCCCTCTTTAATTATGTTCTGACTCCAAGAATGGTAATTTTTTTACTAATCTAAAAGTATTTTTGAGGTAGGGGTTTGCATCTTGTATACATAAAGCAGTGATGTACCATTTTTTTGTGGACTAGGCCTTTGTATCATATGCTGGGGTTGCATTCCAAAAATCTGTAGATGTCCAGGACAGAAATTAAATTTGCTTTCATCTTCATATATGTGCATTTAACAAAAACAAAAACAAAAAAACCCCATAAATCTAGTTAAGATAACAACTGTATTTTCTCTCCAGTCTAAATAATTTGGTGACAACTTTTGCAAGTCTGTTAAAGTCTGTATGTTTTGTTGCCCTGGAAACTTAAGCTGTATCTCTTCAAATTAAAACTTTTTCCTCTGATTCTCTTTTCCTTCTCAAATGTTGTACAAATGAGAGATTTGGATTGGAATAGATAATCAAATCTAGATATCTCTGTCTAAGCCTTCTTAGTCCAGGCCTTCCTTCCTTCCTTCCTTCCTTCCTTCCTTCCTTCCTTCCTTCCTTCCTTCCTTCCTTCCTTTAATTGATATTTTGTCATGCATAGCATTTCTTTTAGAGATTGTAATAACAAATAGCATCAACAAATATGTTGTTGAAAGGAAATGTGAGGAAGAAAACAGAATATATTCAAACAAACATGATATTGTTAAACTTTGGTTACATCTGGCAATAAAATCTGAATGAGATAAATAATAAATGAATTCAGCAGAGGTCATTATGAGAGGTATTGCTTTACTGATATGTAAAGAACTAATGGAGAAATAGAAGGCATCATTTAATGAAAAAGTATACTTCTGAGTACTGTAGACCTTAAAATTGTGAAAACATGAAAAGTGCAGATTTTCTTTTCCCTGTAGATTTAAAAAGTACCAATGTGATAAACATAGATAGGACAATAGAATTTCTTATTGTTTCTTAATATCACTTGTTTGAGATATAAGATGCACTTATGCATCTTACATCTCAAACCAAACAGTTCGTGAAAGCTAGTTCTGGTCTACTATTCTGAATCCTAAATATGTATTTGCCTGAAACATAGATGCTAGGGGAGGGAAAAAGGTTTAATTTAATTTAAATTAAATTAATTGTTTTGTTTTAAGCCAGAATATTTATGTGTGAGAAACAGCCAGCAAGCAAATTCAATCTGGCTGCTAAGAATAAGCAGGTGATGAAGCGGTAAATCCTGGCAGAAGACAGAAAATACTTTGGAACTTGCAATGCTGACATGCCATTGAATATGATCTTAAACAAAAGCAGTGGGAGCATCAGACTGGGTCACTGAAGGGGAGCTCAAACTTCAGAAGAAAGGCTGAGACTGAAACATCTGCAAGCAGCAGCAGTGAAGAGAAGCAGGAGAAACCCACCCACCCAGCCTTGCCAAACAGTCTGCACTGAAAGCCAGAATTCTCCCCATCCTTCTTATTTCATCCTCCCCCTTATCCTCCCTAATGCTTCCTTCTCCTGCTTCAGATCAAAAACACAGCAACAGCAAAGCAGTTTGCCAAGGCAAAGATCCTGGAGCATCTGTTCTAAGGAGCCACTTTAGAAAAAAATAATAATTGCATGATCGCATGGGGAAAACATCTGGTCAGCATGCAAAGGACCACCAGTAACACAGGGGTGGAAGATGGGATTGGAAAGAGGAGGGAAAGGGGAAGGCCAGAATTGGGGATGGTGGGAGGGATATAGCAGAAGAGAGCAAGATGCCCTGTGGGGTGGCATGACCTTAAGAGAAGAACTGCTTATTTGGTGTCTTTAATTTTGAATCCTACACCAAAGGGAGACAGATTTCTCTCCTGCTGAGCTGTGTATATTGGCAGGTATTAGCCAACATGTGTGACTTTGAAAAATCCCTAAGGAAGATTGCCTTCCAAACTATGTAACAAAAAGGATTTTGACTAAACTTGGATTCTATTTGATGGAATATTTAGGAATAAGAAAGCTGACCACCATTATCAATTCAGTAGTCAGAATTGCATTGGGTTTCTAGATAATCCATGCTAGCCTGGTAAGGGAGTTGACAAATTCAAAAGTAGAGCTGCTTCAATCTGGCTATACTTGAAGGCAAAATGAAGCAATCTCTTCAGGTAGTATACCCAACAGAAATGGTAGATGGGGCAAAGCTTGCAGCAATGACTTTATTGCAGTAAAATATACAGCATTTCCCAGTCATTGGCTCAATGCAATCACCATTCCAATAATTTTATCAAGTGATGCATATTAGCTATCTGGCTATAGGGAGTGGCAGCTGGGGGTAGGGGTCAGGAATAGCAACAGCATTTAGACTTATGTACTGCTTCAAAGTGCTTTATAGCCCTCTCTAAGTGGTTTACAGAGTCAGCATATTGCCCCCAACAATCTGGGTCCTCATTTTACCCACCTTGGAAAGATGGAAGGCTGAGTCAATCTTGAGCTTGGTGAGTTTTGATCTGCCAAATTGCAGTCAGCTGGCAGTCAATAGAAGTAGCCTGCAGTACTGCACTCTAAACATTGCGCCACTGTGGCTCAATGGAATGGCAGATCTGAAGTTGCAAGTTGTAGCCTTTGCCCACATTGTATAATATTTCCTCCAAGATAGGGAATTGCTGTCATTGTAATGTTCTAAATTCATAAACCTTCTGTGGATATTTCATCTACCATCAAAGAAACAAAATGCCAAAACTGGAATGATTTGAGCACCACCATTCACATAGTTTACATAAATTAACTGTCAGGGCTCTGACAATACACCCCCATTCAAATCATAAGTATCTAGCCGCATCTCTCATGTTGGCGTTACCTGTGTGCAGCTGACACAAAGATACATCATTCATTTCCCCTTGACCCTGGTTTTCCCTCCTCCCTCTGGATGTATATTCTCCCATGAGACACATCCATAGCCAAGAGTCATCAATCATGCTCTCCAGTAATAATCTTGTGCGCCAACAGCTTTGGCTGCCTAGCAATTACCTGAAATGCCCTACTTTCCCCACTCCCTTTCTGCTGGCAACTAAAAAGACCAAATAAGTATTTTTTAGTTGACATTAACATTTTAAAATCTTCTTCATAAAGCTGATCATTTTCACTGATCCCAATATTTTTAATGACTAAATGCAATATGCATCTCATTAAAAAAACAGAATACAGAATAATAAAGGACATTGAAAGTTTACTAGTCCAGTCCCATGTTCAAGCGGGAGACCCTACTGCAAGAGTGTCAAACTCGTGGCCCACAGGCTGGATGCATCACGCACTGGCTACGCCCTCACCCATTTTAGTGAAGGGGGAAAAGTTGCTATACGTCATGGGACGATACGAATGTAACACCCCTGCCCTATATCATTCCAGACAAGTGGTTGTCCAATCTCTTCTTAAAAGCCTCCAAGAGCACCCACAATTTCTGAAGACAAGCCTTTTTATTGGTTAATTGTTCTCACTGTCAGGAAATTTTTTCTGAGTCCTAGGTTCCTTTTCTCCTTGATTAGTTTCTTGTCTTGCCGTCTGGTGCTTTAAAAAATAAGTTGACTCTCCTTCTTTGTGAGAGCCCCTCAGATATTGGGACTATCATTAGTCCCAATATTAGTCCCACTAGCAATATTAATCAATCAGTAAAACAAACTATTCTATTTCTTACTTTTTTTTTGTTCTAATTTTGCCCATTTGAATTCTGGAGTATTTTTGAATAGCCCAAATGAATTTTTACTCTTCTCTGATAATCTTATTCTATTTTTCTTTCCCAACCTTCAAGAAGAATGACTCTTCTTAAAGTATCTCATGACTTTTGAGGTGAATTTCTTAAAATCAGAGGCTAATCAGATTTATGATGTTACATGTGCATTTTTTGCTTGACAGTAAATATATTTTGTGATGGCTGGTTGTTAGAAAGATGGGTTGGGTAAGAAACGGTGTGTTTGAAAAATATGATAATTGCAACTCTAAACAGTGATGTTCTAGAGTGCAAAATATTGTAGTTCCCGTTTGTGTAAAGAAATACCTATGACTTAAACATTAAATCATGTACATTTAATGATTATTGAATTATGCAGCAAGGCCATCTTGCTAAGCAGACTTTTTCAGATGGATATTTTTTTCTAGCAGAGTCATGTTTTATTTAAATCATTTCCTGAAAATTGTTTCATGTGATTGCTGTCCCCATCCAGGCAGAAAGCTTGGTCTTTTGCTGTTTGCTTTTGAAGAGAGATTAGTTGGAGGTCTGAGAGGGCTTTTTTATAGCTAATGCTGAGAATGACAATCCAAAGAGGGACTCAATAAGAACCATGACTTCAGTACAGTAACCAGTATAAAGCACCAATATTATGAGGTAGAAGAGACATCTTGGAAAAAGATAATCTTTTTCTTAGGGCGCTAATAAACCTCTATTACTCTTTTATTACCATGGCAGGTTACCATGGCAACACAGAGACAATAAGACCATTTATGTCCAACCAGCATTGCAAGCTAATCTAAGCATCATGCTGTTTTTTGTGTAAGGCTCGGTACCATTACATTTGAAGCAGTCACCTTTGTCAGATGTCTTTGTCTGTGACCATCTGCAAATATACAGTATTACATAGGAAAACTGGAGCAAATTCAAGTATACTGTGGAACATTAATTTCACAGGAAAGAGGTACTTCCAATTGTCCAAGTTGCATCATTCATGGTAATACATGTCATTTGCATAATAATATCATTTTGCAAATGATATAAATTGTCATGAATGATATAATTGTGCCAAGGATATAAATTTCTGTGAATGATGTAAAATTAATGTAAATTTAACTGCCTTGTCCAAATTATTTTGATGAGAGTGTCCGCACTCTGTTAAATGGATGGCCACTAAATCAAGGTTTCACTGTGTTTATTCTACCTGCTGATTATCATTTTGATTTTCAAAGCCGATGTACCTGCAATATAGTTTGTAAAGTGAATTGCTATGTCTTTGATGGCAGAAGGGATGGAGACAGTCTTGGCCCAATTGCTTTTGACAGCAGAAGATAAGAGATCAGATCTATACAGTTGAAAAATAAAAAAATGAGATTGATGAAGCATTTTCTTAAATCACTTTCACTGAACCTTAAATAAAATATGTATCTCAGGATTGGCTAAGAATCTAAGAAATATAATGATTTTTCCCCATATGTTCCTGTACAGAGGTGTACTTAGCATATCAGTGTACAGGAATGTCACAGGAATTACAAGCTATTTGTTATATGTGTGCCCCAAAAACTAAATGTGACCTGAACTATATTGACCATGGCCAAGTCATGTCAACTGACAGACCAGGCTCTTGGTTGGCATTGGTAGCCATTTTAAATAGTACTTAGACTTATATACTGCTCCATAATATTTTACAGCACTCTCTGAGCAGTTTACAAATGTCAGCATATTACCCCAACAATCTTGGTCCCTATTTTACCAACTTCAGAAGGATGGAAGGCTGAGAAATATAAGAAATATTAATAAATGGCCTGATGCTTGCAGTACTACAACCACAACTGGTCATTTGGAGGTCATCTCTTAGCATCTGACAGGAAAGGGAATTTCTGGCCATATGAAAGTGTCCAGTGCAGTTTTGAATCCTGTAAAGTTAACATTCTGCAGGCCTGAACTAGGTCAAAGGGGTTGAAAAATGTTAAAGGAGTTACCCTTCCCAGAAATAATCTATTTACACTTAGCATAATATTTTCCAACATTGCATCAGAACCAAGGCATAACTATTTTTTATTTTATTTTATTAAATAAATTCTAGTAATATAATTAATCCCATTGTATCTCACTTTTCCCCCCTTTCTATCCCATTAAACTAAAACATTTGGAGGAGTTCTGAGGCTATATATCTAAATATCTTGAAACTATAGCTCTTTTTCTTCCTCATCTTCTATTTTCATTTTTTTTCCATGTATTTTTAAGTAATCAGCATGAGTGCAAGCACTGTTCACTTTGTATTGTTCTATAATGCCAACTGGGAAGCCTTTCGGATTGCAGAACAAGCTTTTTTGTCGTAAAGCAAGAAATAGGAAAAATGCCCTTTTAAGACATGAAACATTAAAAGATGACTGCCTCAACCTTGCTTGCATTATTCTACTGCAGAAGAGCAAATAATATCCTTGTTAATCAGCTGCTGAGTTTCTTCCAGAGGGGAACCTTCAGGGCCTTCTATGCCTTCAGAGAAGGCCTTAAAAAAATCTGGACCAAAAAATATAAGTATT
>BHFT01000160.1:0-28668 GCA_004320025.1 Laticauda laticaudata | reverse complement strand
CCCCCCCCCCCCCGGTTTCTTATGACAGCCAAAAGATGCAAAGCAATAGTAGAAGATCTTGAAGGCTGACAAAGAGAGTATTTTAAAATAGCATTTATGGGCAGCAATTTGGATTAGGGAGGGAAAATCAGAGGAGGAAAGTCATGATTTTTTCTCCATGATTTTTTGGATTTCTTGGTACAATGGTTCTACAGTTTCTCCCTCTTGTATGTGTGTACTTTTTCAATTGATATAAAAACCATGGATATTTTTATCACTTAATTTGAAGCCCATGTTTGGTATAAAGACTTTTTTTTATCATAGAAGAGGTAGGTATGCATCATGTAAAGAAATACGAAGAAAATAACATATTCTGATCTTTATTGTAGTCTTTATTTTTTTAACTGCAAGTCAGTTTTTAAAGGATTTGTTTTTCCATCCCAGAAATAATTAAAAACAACTCTTTGGAATCACTTAAACATTTTATATGGCAACCATTTTTAACACTCTAAATCAGTGTTTCTCAACCTTGGCAACTTTAAGAGGTATGGATTTCAGCTTCTAGAATTTCCCAGTAGTATGTTCTAAACTACATTTGCTAACATATATGGCATATTTTATCATCAATAGGGCAGGGGGAGAAATACCTAAATCAATAATAAGAGAACACAGAATGAGTTGTGTCATATGATCAGCCCTTCCATCCACAAATCATGCTTTAAAATAGCCAGAATGTTAAGCCTTGGGTTTCCTTAATATTTGCACTTAAAATGCCATCAGGGCGAGGCCTCAGATTCCCAGCACAACCTGTGGCAGCCAAATTTCATTCAGCCCAAGTTAACCAATAGCTAAACCCAAATTAGTATATTATCTTCAATGCTTCGATTCTCTATGGAACACACAGAGAAGCACCTTCTGTTCATCATAGGCTATTCCAGCAAGCCTGTAGAAAGTCCTATTCTGATAACAAATCACCCATATTCTAGGCTTTTTCTCAAGTGGAACTGAGTTTAACAGGGAGGACAGCTGGGAAGAAATGAGATATATGGCCAGAGGTCTATACAGTTTTTAGATTTCTAAAAAGAAATCATTCCAAAGACAGGATGAACACAAATGTTATCTGCAGATTAATCATGGAAAGAAAATGGGAAAAGATAGCTTTTGATAGAATGACAAAGAACCCAAAATTTTAGGAAATCGCAGCATGTATCTGCTGATTTGCTGACAACATCATGTGATAGACAAGGGCATATATAGGAGCCAAATTTGGGGGATGATATGTGCTTTAATGGCATCAACATAAAAAAAAAATTAATCTTGGCTATATATTCCTTTAAAAGAAGAACATTTCTTTTATCAAAACAGAATCCTAATTCATTTGGAAATATGCATTTATACTAACAATATAGCAACAAGCTCCTGCAATAAATGCAGTGTGTAATCACCAGAAACTTTAACTAAACAAATCCAATCCAATCCATGAACACAAAAGCTGGGATGTATCTTTCTGAGCTATAAAATAAAGTTACCCCTCCTCCACTGGTAGGATTCAAATAATTTAACAACCAGTTCACCCAGGTTCAGCATTCACACTTCTGGAGGCAGGTTGTTCCACTGATTCATTGTTCTGTCAGGAAATTTCGCCTTAGTTCTAAGTTGCTTCTTTCCTTGATTAGTTTCCACCCAATGCTTCTGGTCCTGCCCTCAGGTGCTTTGGAGAATAGCTTGACTCCCTCTTCTTTGTGGCAGCCCCTGAGATACTGGAACACTGCTATCATGTCTCCCATAGTCCTTCTTTTCATTTAAATAAACATTCCCAGTTCCTGTAACCGTTCTTCATATGTTTATTTATTTAAAATAAATTTAAAATAAATTTTAAAATATATTTAGTCTAAATAACTTCTTTGCATTCTCCATTTGCAAGTCTGAAACAATTCATGTCTTGGCTATCTTCATGTGATATTCTTCTACATCTTGAATAATGTCTTAATTTGTCCAGAAAATCTTTCTGGTGTGAATTTTATCTTTTTATTTAGCATTATAGCATATTATTTCATGGACAATACTGTATAGAAGATAATATATTAAAGTAAGATAAAACCATAATAAAATTACTATAATATGGAGCCATAGAATTGCAATGGGATGCATGTTAGAATTCAATATCTAAAGAAGCTAATTATCTAGCTGCTTCTGGTGTGGCAGTGGTAAGATCATCCCAGGTGCCTTGAAATTTCCCAATGAGACATTCTTGAATTATGTGTGTTATAGGTTGTTCCACTGCACCACAGGTCTCATTGCAGGGTCTTGGCCATTCCCCACTTAAAAAGCTTTGCCTTAGTTCCAGCATGGCCTGTCCTGATTCTGTTCAAGTGGCTTTATATTTTTCCAGGGCAACTGCAATCCTGGAAATGGCTTTGTTGGATCTGCATGATCTGTTTGGTTGTGGTTATTAAAAGCCATTCATCTTAATCACCATTCTTTACCCACATTGTAAGATTGTGGTATGTTCTCCCAAACTGGTTTCCAAGACTTAAGGTTGGTAAGAGGTAGTGAGTCTAATATTTTATGTATTGGAAGATCAATGGCATGCTTATCTTTTACCAGTCTTGGACTACCTGTGGTTATTGCCTGAGATCAGGAGGGTCAATGTTGGAATGAGCATGGAGCCATGAGAGTGGTGTGGATTTAAGGGTTCCAAATATTATTCTCATTGTGTCATTAAGGTGAACATCAATCTTCTTCCAATACAGATGCACAATATTCAACAACAGAATATACGCTGGTGTGACTACAAGCTTTTACATCACAGGTATCAAACTCACCACATCACGTTGCTATCACATGACATTTTGCAACATTTTCCTCCTTTGCGGAGCTGGGGTGGGCATGGCCAGCACATGACTCATCTGGCCTGTGGGCCACCAGTTTAACACCCCTGCTTTATATACAGTCCTTGTAAATATTTTCAGGGTTTTCAGTGGTAGAACTCTTTATTGGTATACTGGGGATAAATTAAAGATCAAATAGTGTGTAAAACTAGCAGTGTCTGAAGTCAGGCATTTGTCCTTAATTTAATGGTGAAAAATACATTGTTAAATTTCTTAGTGCATTTAAATAATGTGAGATCTAAGACTTCTGGGTCTTCAAAAATAGGACAGTGACTTCTATGTGGTTATGACAATGCTGACTCCCCATCTTTCATTTGCCTTAAGCAAAACTACATCAATTTTCATTTGTCCCATTTGCGCCATATAAAAAATTTGTTGCTTTTTGTAATAATTTTATTAAAATTTACACTATACAGATAAAACTAATACAAGATATAAAATTATATAAAAGAAGAAAAGGGAAAAATAAAGAATAGAAAAAATAAGAAAGAAGGAAGGAAGGAAGGAAGGAAGGAAGGAAGGAAGGAAGGAAGGAAGGAAGGAAGGAAAGAAACATCCCCCTTTGTCCTTGTAACAAATCTCCATCACTTAAAATACAATAGTCTCTTCATCCCATATCTCACTTCATTCTCTATAACCATGATGGCAAACCTATTGCAGGCATGCCACAGGTGGCACACAGCTCCATTCATGCAGGCACATAAGGCCCAGGCAAACTTACCTCACTGCACATGAGTGCGCCTCCCAGCTGATTTTCAGGCCTTTTTCGGCCTCCCAGAGGCTGGAGGGAAGCCTCTGTAACCTTTGTAGGCTGAAAAACTGGCCTGTTTCATCACTTCCTGTATTTCTGGAAATTCCGGAAGTGATGAAACTGGTCCATTTTTCAGCCTACAAAGGCTGCAGAGGTGTCTCTTCAGCCTCTGGGAGGCCAAAAAAGGCCCAAAAATCAGCTGGGAGGCACGTGCATGTGCAGTGCAGGTAAGAGGCAACGAGGGGGAGGATTGCATGTGCAGGGGGCATGTGGGGGGGCATGCCTGCAATTTTTGGCACAGGAGCCCAAAAAGGTTAGCCATCACTGCTCTATAAACAAACCTTTAAACCTCATCATCTAGCCTAATCAACAATGATTATCACTATCATCATGATTATTGTTGATTACAATGAGTTATCAGAAGTTACCATTCCATTATAAGCTTAATCTAACAGGCACATTTGAATTTCTTTCTTTCACATCTCTTAAAGAACTCCCCAAACCTCATCTTTCAAATCTAGACAGTAAAAGATGCATTAAAGATTATCCAAAATCATAATTGTTTTAACCTTAATCAGATAATTTAAAAGAAAGCAAAGTAGCAAACTCTTTCCCATATAACTCTTATCTATAAACATCATCATTCAGTCCTGGTTAAAAAAAAACATTCAAAATGTCCAGAAATTAACAAATCACTTTTGAACATTCAATATAAAAGGTTAATCAAAACTTTCTTTTTAGTTATCAAAATATCACCTATTTCATTTGTATACCCAATATTTCAACTTTTTCTATATCCTTTTTGTAATCTGTCATTTTTAAGGCCACATTTGAATAAGTGTCA
This sequence comes from Laticauda laticaudata, assembly GCA_004320025.1. Taxonomy (NCBI): domain Eukaryota; kingdom Metazoa; phylum Chordata; class Lepidosauria; order Squamata; family Elapidae; genus Laticauda; species Laticauda laticaudata. The sequence goes on along the minus strand of BHFT01000160.1, from coordinate 24,203 downwards.
GTGCTGTCTCAAATTGTTCTTCTTCCATAACATCATTTAGTTTATCAATAAAGCAAAAATCTTAAACTTTTAATTATTCACAAATACCTTTCCATGTAACCACTGATTTTAAAAAATTCTGTGTCCTTCTGGTGCTCTCTTGTGTCCAACCTTCAAGGTCCCATTTTATCATTTTTCTTCCAAATACATAAACATACGAGGGCTATCCACAAAATAGATTACGTTTTGCGATAGAAAAAAAACAAAGTGTAGGAAAATAATTTTTATTATATACACTTGAAAAGTGCACACTTAAATCTTACTTTTTCAACATTATTCATCGCGAACAAATTGAGGCACTTTTCAATAGCGGCTGAACAAAGCTTTGTAATTCCACTGTCATAAAATCAGCCGCCATGAATTTGAGCCAGTCAGTCATGCTGCCTGCAGTTCCGCATCAATCGCCAAAGCGCTGTGTTCCAAGCCAGGTCTTCATCCTCGGAAAACAAGTTTGTAGTCGCCTTGGTGGCAAGATCAAGGCTGTAGGTGGATGAGGAAAAAAATCTCCACTTGAAATATTCAGGATTTCTCAGTTGCGATTGCTGTGTGTGTGGTTCGGGCATTGTCATGCGAAAAACAAAATTTTTGAGGCTTATACTTTCCTCTACGCTTGTTCTGAATTGCTTTCCTTAGTTTTTGCAAACGTTTCACCAATACCGTCACAGAGTTTATTGTTACGTCCATGTTCCAGAAAAATCGAAAAGAAGCACACCTGCCGTATCCAAAAAACAGTCGCCCAAGTAAATCTTCCTTGGCAGAGAAATGCTTTGCAAACATTTTCTTGGTTTTTGGGGGAATTGTTTGTCCCCCACTTCCATAGACTGCAATTTGGTTCATCGTTCACGAAGACTGACCCAAGTCTGTCTCATTACGATCGATCAAAAATGAATCTCCATCTTTGTCATAAGAGTACGAAAATGTCAATGATGCAGCGCCATACGTTGACTCTTGTGCTTTCTGTCAGGATTTTTGGCCAACCCATCTTGTACAAAATTGTGGTATGCCTAGTTTTTGTGTAACAATTTCATGCAACAAATTGCATTGAAATTTGTTGGAAAAAACTAAGCGGAAAGTTCTGTTACTGTGAACAGCGGGTTTTCACGAATCTTGTTCAGTCGAGCTTTTTGCGACCAGTATTCATCAGTCACAATGCTTGGATCTCCACTCCGCATGTTTAACGCATTGAACGTTAGTTCGTTCCATTTTTTAAACGTTAATATGCCACCATTGGGTGCACTCCACCTTCAAGTGATGCATCTTGTCCGCCCTACACTTCACACAGTTGCCAAAAAATTTTCAATCGGTTTAAATGGTTTTATGCCAAAATAAACTTATCACTGATGCGCACCTCACAATTTGCGGGAATTTTTCAATTGCCAGCACATCTTCAAATGTTTGCTGTGAAATAACGGGCAATGATACGAACCTCCCACTAGCACGACTAGATGCAGACTAAGCAGCGGATGCACAGACCAAAGATGGCCGTGCTAGCTCTGCCCCTTCTTGAAACAGATGAAAACATAATCTATTTTGTGGATAGCCCTCGTAAATAGTTTCAGACAGGAAGAATTTGTATATTTAATTACCAAATATATTAATCTTCCTTTTGCTTTTGATTCCAAAAAGAAAACAATTATTTATTCCTTTAATTCATAAACTTCAAACTCAATTCATTTTTTTTCATAAATGATTGAAGGAAACTCATCCACTGAATATCATGAACCTGAGGGGGTATTCAGCAGGTTCTGACCAATTCTAGAGAACCAGTAGCAGTTATTTTTGAGTAGTTTGGAGAACCAGCAAATGCCACCTCTGACTGGCCCTGCCCCCATCTATGCTCTGCCTCCAGAGTCCCAGCTGATTAGATGGGTCTTCTTCTGTTGCCCTGCACAGGAGAATGGAGCTGAAAAGCAGGTTAGTGGGATGGGGATTTTGCAGTAGCCTTCTTCCAGGAGTGGGTCGGGAATTGAGATTTTACAGTATCCTTCCCCTACCACTCCCACCAAGCCAGGCCCACCAAACCATGTCACACCCACCAAGTCACACCCATAGAATGAGTAGTAAAAAAAAATTGAATCCCACCACTGCCATGAACTTTGCCATTTGTAGGTTCTCAATACATAAGAAGCAGTACAAATAGATTTAAAGTGATTAAGAAACTAGGACTGGCTAAACCTTGTGTCCTTACATTACACCTATGAGCTTTGATGGAATCCCTGACTCCCAACTATTCAACCTACAAGCAGATCACAAAAAAAATCAGTTCCTGCAAGGGGCAGCTGTCTGGAGGGTATGTGACGATCTCACAAACTCTCTTTTCTCTGGAGTGATTTTGCTGGCCTGGATCCCACATCCAGCCCCATTTTGACCGTCATGTCTGTCTCTATTTCTACAGGGGCATCTTTAGTTTACCATGCCCTTACCAGAAGTCCCACACCATAAAATTTTGCTTGTTCATGTCCAATCTTCTCATTCTCTGTTCAAAATGTAAGGTAATTTAATTTAGGCCATAGGATGATAAGACACTATCCTCATGAGAATAACTATGTATATTAGTTAAATTTGGTTTTGGACTAATGCTGTGGAGGTTTTATATCCCTACCTAGCCATGAATTAATGCAGTTGACATGAGTAAATCTTAGTTTTGAGATGAATTATTGTATATATGGTGATTAATTGCTATTGCTTTTACTAATTAATTACCATATATACAATAATTTATCTCAAAGCTAAGATTTACTTCATGCCAACTGCATTAATTCATAGCGAGGTAGGGATATAAGCCTCAGCCTTAGTCCAAAACCAATTGGTATTGCTTTTACTGGAGCAGTGCAGTGGCCTAGAGGTGAAGACCTTGTCTCTCACTTGGAAGAGTGAGAGTTCAATCCTAGGCAGTGACAGATGTTTCTCTATCAGGGCTCAAAGAGAAAATATCTGCTTCAAAAACTGCATAGGCATCCAGAAGGACATCTGGCCAGTAAACACTCAGCTCTATTCAGTTGTCCCAACTCCACCCCAAATCAAGGGGTTACAAGGTCATAAAAAGTTGAAAGTTATTGCTTTTACTGCTACTGTTGGCATGGTGGGATGCTGTGGACAAAAAATCCTTTATGGACAAAAGTAAGTTAATGAATGAATGAATGAATGAATGAATGAATGAATGAATGAATGAATGAATGAATAAATAAAGGAAGCAAGCAAGCAAGCAGTATTACACCACAGTTATGTCAACATCTCCTTTCCTACTTTACTGGAAATAAGGTTAAGCCAGACAATCAGGTTGCTTGATACTGAGGTTCTTGTTGGTTTGCTGAATGGAAGAAGACAGTTGTCCATCTACCTTTGTCTTGACAGGACTTTCACCAAAACTCAGGAATTCGACCTTTTCATTCTTTCTCATATTACCAGTTGGTCTGCTCTTTATACTTTTATGATTTAAAAAAAAAACAACCTAGTATATAAAGAGAAATCTCTATTTATGCAATGTATCATTTTTTTCTAGGTCAATACAACTTTTAAAATATTACAAGATGTGCTTGGCGATTCTGAGAAGGAGGCGGAGGAAACTATGATTATGACTTCTGCACACTTAGCAGCAACACCAGGTAGAGCTTGTATTAATCTGGGGATTTCTGTCCAGGCTTTAGCTTAGAAAGAGACAGCTATTAAAAGGAGGAAAGTCACGATCAAGTTAAATCCACCATTTTATAATAAATGTGAAGTGCTAAACCTCCAACACTGAAAATTTTTAAAAAGAGATTGGACAACCATTTGTCTGAAATGATATAGGATTTCCTGCCTGAGCAAAGGATTGCACTAGAAGACCTCCAAGGTCCCTTACAATTCTGTTATTCTTTCTTTTTTGTAAAAGTTTATTTTTTAAAGGCAAACACTAATAAACACAAACAGAAAACATCAACATAAAACTATCTTCCAAAATATAGTGTGTCAGTTGGTACATTTCTTTCATACAATGTCATAATATCAACAGTCCACCTTCCAAACATGCATTCACATTACATAAGTCAACTTTACATATTATATTACATTGTATTATTATTATTATTATTATTATTATTATTATTATTATTATTATTATTATTATTATTATTTATTAGANATTATATTACATTGTATTATTATTATTATTATTATTATTATTATTATTATTATTATTATTATTATTTATTAGACTCAACTATAAATTCACATAATTCTTACTGAGCAAATCTGACAACTCTGTTATTCTATTCTAATGATTTCCCCCTTCTCTTGAACTATGTCCAGTACATTCATTAAGGACTCATCTAGATCTAGAAAAATATACTTATTATACAGAATTTTTCTCCTCAAAAGATTATCCCATCTAACACTTTTTTATTTGAAGTCTATAATTACAACACAGGATCTTCATCTATGGCATTGGATAAAGAAGGAGAGATAATTCTGAATGCACTACAGTATTTACTCATTCAACGGATACACAGTTGGATCAAATCTGACATAAATTTAGTAGGATTATTGTTGGATTAAAAGTTTTCATGACCACAACCTGGGACTAGCAGTTACCAGTTATTATCAAAATATCACAAGCGTTCCAGCAAAAATATCTGTTGATAACAGGTATGATTACTTTGGGCTTTCTCTTTAGAGAATACCTGGATAAAGAAAGTGTCTGACATGCACATTCTTGGCCAGAAGTGCCAATAATTATGACCTATTTATCAAATTGAGGTGAACATCATAACATTGCTGAAATGTGCTTCTTTGAATGATAATAATTAACTAACAGTATGTTCGAGGCATACAGCCAAAGTCCTTTCTATTTTAATAGGAATTTTCTTTTTCCAAAAGAAATGTCTTCTTTCCCTAGTCAACTTATTTTAAATCTTAGAAAACTTCCTTATATGGGTTTTTTTTAAACTTTAGAGTTCAAATTAAATGAATCCTAGAATTTATTACAGCATAAATATGGTCCCTTCCAAAGCCCGGTTGGAATGCCCTATTGGTTATTTGGTGAGAAAGTCAGGAAAACTAAAGGCATCTCCACACTACCAAGCTGCTCCATCATGTGTACAAATGAGCACAGATTATATACCCCAAACCAGGGGTGGGATTTTACTAGTTCAGACCGGTTCTTTAGAATCGGTTGTTATAATTCTGTGCAGCACCATACCGCCCGCTGTTTGCCTTCCTGGGCCCAAGGGAAGTTTCCTGGGACAAAAAATGCCTCCAAGAGGCTTCCCTGAGGCCCAGAAGGCCCCAAAATGGATCATGGGGGGGGGGGCTGCTGCATGCCCCCTCCAGCCTCCATTTTTTTTCTTCCTGTGCCCCAGAGAAGCCTTCTGGGAGCAAAAACGTGCCCCCCCAGGAGGCTTCCCTGAGGCCCAGAAGGCCCAAAAAACTGGGGGGGGGGGTTTGCTGCAAAAACAGAAGAAGCCATGTCCAGTCACATGGCCATGCCCCCTGGCCATGCCCACGGAACCAGTTGTTAAAATATTTGAATCCCACCCCTGTCCCAAATCCTCCACAAATACAGGATCTGCCATATTTTCATTTTCTATTTTTAAATGATGTTTTTCTGGCTGAAAGTGTCACCATATGCTTTGTTTGCTGATTTATTTCCTTCTAAACAACGTCCAGGAGCATGATGGCTTAATGATTAGAGATGCTAACCTTATTAGCTGGAAAGAGGATAGCCTGGGTTCAAAACCCGAGTGCTGCGTCACAAGGTAAGCTCCTGTTCTTGTCCCAGCCCCTGCCCACCTAGCAGTTCAAAAGCATGCAAATGCNCTTGTCCTAGCCCCTGCCCACCTAGCAGTTCAAAAGCATGCAAATGCAAGTAGATTAATAGGTACCACTTCAGTGGAAAGGTATTTCGTGCACCTTTGGCATATAGCGATGACCACAGAAAGTGTCTTTGGACAATGCTGGCTCCCTGGCCAAAAAATGAAGATAAGCACTGCATCCTAGAGTTGGACACAACTGGAAACCTTACCTTTGGACAGCACCCTATATTTTGGCTGGGTACTTCATGCATTGGTAGGTACACATGCACCCCTCCAAGATCATATACTCCCTATCACCTTGCACCACTATCCTTACCATCTTCCTTGGACTTTCCCGGGATAGCCTCCCTCATCTCTGCTTGAAGCTACTGTTGAAGTAGATACCCCAATATTGCAGCAGTTATAACATTTGCCCAATATTAAGAGATCATCCAATTAAAACCCACCAATTAAAAAAAAACTATTAAAAAATTACTGTTTTTCTGAAACCAATTCTTAAGAATATACTTTAGAGTCAGGATGCCAAACTCGATTTCATTGAGGGCCACATCTGGATTGTGTTTGACCAGGGTGGGCTTGGCCAGGGTATGCATGACCAGGGTGGGCATGGCCACTTCAATATCACTCATGTCGGGAGCAACTGTGGTGGCTCAGCACTCTGCCAGTGAAAACTGAAGTCCGTTTGCACTGATAGAGGGTTACAGGAGACCATTGCAGCCNGGGGGGGGGGGGGTTATACATGGCCCTCCCAAGTTCCATTTTCACTGGCAGAGGATTGCAGAAGGCTGTTGTTGCTGAAAATGGAGCTCAGGTGCCACATGTGGCCCTCCTGAGCTCTGATTTCACTGTCAGAGTCACTGTGGGCTGGTCCTTCCACTCCACTTAGATTCCACTCAGATCTAAGCACCATGGGCCTTGAGTTTGACACTCCTGCTTTAGAGCATTATTGGAGCTTTGACCTAAAGACTATAGCAAGCAAGCAAATTGTTTTTCTAGTATCCAATATGTGGTCCCAAAGAATAATTACAATGCAACTGTATGTAGCATTACAAGGGCAACTTCCATTGGCACTAATAGGAGTTTCTGTTTTGGAAGTAAGAGCAACTTCAGTAGAGAGTCAACTTCCATCTGGCACCTTCAGATGAAATTTTATTTTCAAATAAAATATTACATATTGCAAAGAATAATCAAGAATAATGAGTTATGTGGACCTGATGAGCACACTGAGAATTGCTTCTGTACTACAGTATCATAACCACTGGTTAAATTAAGACAACTAATTCTTGATTGAAAATTATCAAAAATGATGCTTGTATGATATATTGTATAAAATATAAAATTTAATCTTGAGCAGTTTAACTAACCTACTGGGTTAAGGACTAATAAAATCGATTTAAAACAGAATGGCAACTTATTCTTGAATTTCTGGAAAATGTTAATTAGAACATCATTATGTCTTGCACCAGCCAAGACAAACACTGCTGTTTTAATTTGATAGAGTAGAATGGAAAGTCCATCATAGAAATTAAACCATTTCCCCAAGTCCTTACTTAATTTTTACTTGACATATCTCGATGAATATTTTGTATGATTCAATCCTGTTTTTTGTGCTTCAGATCCTTTGATTTCAGTCTTTTGCTTGGCTGTAATTAGTAGCTGCCATCAACTTTTATTTAATAATTTATAGCTTTGATATTGAATGCTGCATATAATTTGGCTATGTTTATGAAGAGAGATCCAGTGGTTCTTAGCAGCTGATTTTTTTAGCATCTGCTGAAATAGCAAAAAAGCATTTGACTACATGTTAGCGCTGAAGCACTCTCCATGTGTGAAGTTCCAAATTCAATATACATATTGCAAAATGCTATAAAATCTGTATGCATACATTTATTTCATCTCTTAAAACAATCCTAATAATTAAAAAGATAAAAACAACATCTAATATGAACTATATCTTTCACCTTATGGAAGAAACAACATACTCATGGAACACCAGGATAGTTCAGAATCATAAATAATAGGAGTGAATCAATAATACATTGCACATTTATACTTCCAAATTCTATGTCCATAGGCAACTGCAAGGTTGGTAGAAAGAGTTATAAAACATGTAGTTCAATGCAAATGTTGTAAATTATGTACATTAAGTATCTGGAATGCAAGTATGAAAGGCCCAAGTTTGCCCATAATGCACATTTCATCATTTTTCATCTCTGTGATTTGTTATGGACATCTCTGTCTACATTGTAGTTCTTGACTATGAATTTAGGTTGCAAATGTTTTTCTTCTGAAAAGAGAAAAGGGGCCAGATATTTTCATGCTGAACAATAGCTCTTTCTGAGTAAACTTCACAATGAATGACAGACTCTCATATGCTCCCTAACACAAATTGTAATGATTTTCCAGTTCATGCCTATGTATTGCAATAGAACAGAACAGAATAGAACAGAATCGAATTCTTCATTGGCCAAGTGTGATTGGACACACAAGGAATTTGTCTTGGTGCAAATGCTCTCAATGTACATGAAAGAAAAGATTCGTCAAGAGTCAAGAATCATAAGGTAAAACTATTAATTGTATTGTAACTATTAAGGTACAACTATTAAGTTGTACCTATTAAGTTAATTAGTTGTACCTATTAGTTGTACCTATTAATTAGTTGTACCTATTAATTGTACCTATTAAGGTACAACTAATAACTATTAATAATAGTCATAGGGTACATTGAGCAATCAAATCATACTAGGAAACAGTCAATATAAATCATTAGTATGCAAGCGACAAAGTTACAGTCATACAGTCACAAGTGGGAGTGGATGGGTGATAAGGAGTGATGAGAAGATTAATAGTAATAGTAGTGCAGACTTTTAAAATAGTTGGACAGTGTTTTTGTGACATATTTTGTGACAATGAATTCCACACAAAAAGGAATGATGGCAACGAGGACCTACATCTGGTTGGCAAATCAGAAGCTGTGATTAATTATCTACAAAGATAATTAATGATTTACTCAAATGATTTACTCAAACTCAATCCTCTTGGATGAAGAGATAATATTTCACTTGGGGGGGGGAAGAGCTTTATTTTCAAAGTATTGGAAATAAATCTATTTCAGTGGAGACTTCCTTCTAGCAACCCTCTGATTTTAGGCTTAAGTTCAATATCTTAAGGAATTCAAGTAATATTCATACTCAAGCATGATTTTAAAGTGGGCCTTCTGTGATCAGGTTGCTCCCGACTCTGTGGTCCTTTAGATTCACAGAATGGTAAGAGTTTTATGTCAGGTAGTAGATTACTTTTTTTTCTTTTGTCATGAAATATGAATGTCTGTGGGAAAAAAACTGAACTGCACTGAACATTTGTCGATTTAGAAAAAAACATATGATAAACTGAATAGGCTTGAATTATGGAATCTTTTGCCCAAAGGTGGAGTTGAAGATTTATGCCAGGGCTCTGGTAGTTACCCCCATTTAAATGATGAGTCTCCAGCCAAACTTTCAAAACTTAAAGAAGATTTATTAGGAATAAACATGCTGGCGCTGCCTGGGTGTAGCCAACTCTGAGACACATAATTCATTGTCACCCTTGAGCATGGTTTTCCTCCACCCCCTAGGTGTATCATAATTCATTTTCTCCAATGGGACACATCCATAGCCAAGAGTCATCAATCATATTCTCCAGTTAGAATTTTGCACAGCAGAAACTTCGGTCACCTAGGAACTATCTTTGAAAACATTTATGGAATGCAAGTTGCCCACTGCTTCCCCCTCCCTTTCTGTTGGCAACTCTAAAAAGACCATGGACATATTTTATGAGTTGACAATTTATTCTTGAATGTAATAAGAGTATTATCCATTAGAGCAAAAAGGCAGGGAATGTTGTGGGTCCCTCCCCTAAAGGAGATACACCTGGTGGGACCCAGAACGTAGGTGGCTCCCTCTCTCTGAAATTCATTCCCCCAGAGGAATTAGAATGGCCCCTACCTAGCACTCTTCCCGAAAAGGCACTGAAAGACCTGGTTCTTCGCCGAAGTGGGGCCTGGGCGAACCCAGAGAGGGTATGGAGCCCATCAAATGCACGTAAGTGTGAGTGCCGTCTTCGTGGGATGGGGGGCGACCAGAGTTGGTTCCCCACATTTTTTTAGTGTCTATTGTACTTTATAATTGATTGATCTTTTGTGTGTTAGTGTGTGTTATGTTTTTATTATTTTTTTTTTTGTTTTAAATATCGTATTCTACCATGTGTAGGCCACCTCAAATCATCATGGGGGTGAATACAGTTTTAAATAGATAAATTAGAGCCCCTGTCACACGCACCAATGAGTGCAAGAGGGATGTTAAAACGGACAAAACAGTTTTGCATCCGTGTGAAAGTATCACGTCCGTGTTTACTCAGTGCCTCCGTTTTGACTTCCTCTCTATCCGTCCAGATCTCGTCTATTACATTTCAATCACCTCACAAGTTTTGAGCTGCTCAAATTTGCGCGAAAATTGTATGTGTCCGTCGTGCATGACGCTAGCTGCAGGACTCGCTATGCTCGTTACCATCCGGCGTGATTCATCCGCCAGGCATCTCTGCGCATCAGCGCAACTCCATCCGCTTGGACGCAGCGGAGGAAGCGGACGGAAGGCGAAAGATGCAGAAGGGATGCAAACGGATGCTAGGAAAACAATAGCGTTTGAAACCGGAAACATAAATGTTGCATGAGGGGACCTATCCTCAGATATTAAGGAATGTCTACTACTAGGGATGTCTAGAGGATTAGATGTGCAAAAGGAACACCTATACTGCCTATAAAAGCCTTCATCGTGCCTCTTGCCTCGTGCCACAGCATCAGTCATGTCCACCGTGGATCGGATAACAAAGTCCTTTGGAGCGCCACCATCGCTTTCTGGCAACGTGCGAAGCCATCTCAGGCTCTGTGTAACTTACTAAGCGCAGAAAGAGAGGCGCGGGCAGACGAGTGGTCCTGGTGGATGGATGGAGAGAAAGAGCAGAGGAAGGACTGTGATCCAGTAGAAAAGTGTGGTGGGTGGAACGAAGAACACTCGGGCATTCCAGAACTTCATGATGGATCCTCAGCCGTGTTTTGACGAACTTGTGGCGGGCTGACACGCCAGGTTGACCAACGGCAAAACATGCCAACTTCCCCACCAGGGCTGGAACCCTAAGGCACTCTCCATAGGTGGCACTCACTCTTCTGTACCAACCACCTGGTGCCCTCCAGGGACCACCCTACCACAGGAGCAGCTTGCAGTACAGCTGTGAGGGTGCACACCAACACCTCCATCAAGCATTGTGGTCAGAGAAGTCGCGTTGCATGGCCATCACTGAAGAATACAAGGAGCGGAGGCTCCTCCAGTGACCCTCCACTGAAGAGAGGGAGAAACGTCTGCAGGCTAGCAGTATGTATCAGACGGTGGAACTTCCCACACACACCAGTTGGAGCCATCTCTGTAGGGATGGGCAATGGCACTCGGCCTGCAAAGCCACCAGCCAACATCCACGTCCTCTTATCACTAAATCTACAAGGCTTCTTTCACGCATCATCGCTGCTCTCTTCCACAACGCATAAGTCGTGGTGACTAACACACGTTTTCATGGTACACGATGCTTCCAGCACGGCTCATCTTCAGATGCCGAGGTAATGACAACCCCAAGTGACCTCAAGCGGTATGGCTGGAGACACAACCTTCATCGTGGGCCTTCCCAGATCCAGAAACCCCAGCCCAAACAACACGCAAGATGTGCCTCTGCTTCATCAGTGGGGGACTGATGCATTTCTCCCTCAGAACCTACCTCATGAAGGCCCTACACCTCAAATAACCCTCACCCCAGTTGAAGAGACGGATCTTCAACTTACAGGCTGTTTCAGGGGCAAGGCGGGGTGGGGAGAAGAATGCCTTTGGCATCCCGGCCAACAGATTCCACAGTACTCTCTCACCACCTATGTGCTGTTGCATCTCTGACCCAAGATAAACCCGTGCGCGCGAAGGGAATATCATGAAGCTTGCCTATGCATTCCTGCACAATCTCGAGTCGCGCACCCGCTACCCAGGTCTATGGCAGAACCAGGCGTGGTGGACCTCCAACAAGCTTCAATTCAGGGACCATGCCGAGACCTGTGGGCAAGGAAGCAAGGGCAAACCTGGCATACGACACTAGAGCTGCATGTGCAGGTAGGCCCACAGAGCCTCAAACGTTTGAGGGAAGAACAGCAGCGCAAACCCTCCTGAGACAGGTGGTGCCAAACCTCCCCAGTTCTCGGCGCAGCGTCTTAGAGTGGCAAGACCAGGGATGATAGATGCTTAATGGATGCTTCCTTCAGCCTTCGTCTCATTCACATTCTGCATGAATTGTTGCCATGTTATGCTGAGTGGCACTACAACATGAACAGGCAGTACTTAATAAAAGAGTTTGTGTCTGTCTATAGGTTGCATGTGTGTGATGACTTGATTATCATTTCGTTATTTGCATAAACGAGCAGAGAAGGCCACATACGGTGTCGGCACCTGGCGCAGGGCGTTGGCACCACTATCCAGTATCCCACTATGCCGCTGCAGCTGGAGTGAGTTCTATGCTATCCTTCCATCCAGCTTATATCATCCAACCCAAATTCGTCTATCATATCGCCTAGGCTGTCCACACAGTCAAAGTCTCCACAATGACTCTACTCGTTCGAACCCTCATCTTCCACTCCTGGCATGCGCATCTATCTTTTAATCCTGCGATGCGCCACATAGACCATTGCATATAGGCTGTGAATACCCATTTTCTAAAAGTTCTCCTAGGCATAGGACTTTATCAAAAAAAGAAATTGAAAGCATAGCTGGTTGTGGTCGATACACAAATAATAGCGGGACTTGGATATAGACCACACAAGGCTATAAGAATGTCGAGCCAAGTATAATGAGTCTCTTGTGCACACCTCGCTACACTCCTGTATGTGCTGTCTGCTCAGTGCTACTACCGAGGGGGTGAAGGGCTGCAGAGTGCTTGGATAGAGTGGCTTACGCTAGTGCCCTGGAGTTGTGGCGATGTCATCAGCTCCTCAGAAGGCAGAAGGGCTCAGCAGGTACGAGTACCCCCAGCCCAGCTAATACCAATGAGCGGAGATCCTCACCCACCTGGTGGAACCGTGCGTACAAGCCTAGAGCCACACGAGCCAGAACCAGGCAGTGAGGGCAAGTGGTGGTGAGCTGGATGGTAGCCCCTTTCGCCTCTACAAGGCTTGCAGCTTTAGCATGCCGAGGCTTTGCTGTGCTTCCCGCACGATGGTTGCTACACAACTTTCTCTGGGGTTGGCTGGCTTGGCAGGAACACCAAGGCTGGCGGGGACGGTTGGCAGCGAGGCCAAGCACCAACGCGCTGTTGGCAGAAGGCCTGCGGCAGGCGCAGGCTGCGCCAGGAAGGCTGGCAGGATCAGGCAATCGGGCCACCCAAGAGCTGGTCCTCAGAGCCAAGGGCTGGCAAGGCAGGCACGGGCACCTAGGCTGCAGGACTAGGCTGGCACCAAGGCTGGCATGAAGTGCTCGGGCACAGAGACCGGCAGGCCAACCCAAAGCGCTGGGCCAGGAAGGGCGGGCAGGCACGGCAATGAACCAAGGCTGGCCCAGGCGACATGGCAACAACCGCTGGCAAGGAAGGCAGTGGTGACAGGCAGGCAACCGCTGCAGATCCAAGGCAGGCAGCACTAGCTGGTGGCCAGGCATGACTGCACAGCGCATAACGGCTGCGTCATCGCTGGCTAGAACTGGCTGGAGTAAGTGCCACGCACGCGTGGCAGCGGTCAGAGGACATACGAGGTGCAGAGGCTTGCAGAGTCCTTTCGCCAGACTGCCTGCGCAGCAACAGGCTCTTGTCTCACTGCGCATACGCGCAAGTCATAAGTCGGCCCTAGGCGGTCAGACCGCTGCCTCTAAGCCCATGTATCAGCTTATCCACAATCTCCCTCCTTCTGACCGTCTCTAGGCATCGGTCGTCGCTCTTCCTCTCGCTGAATTCCCACTTGTACTCCTGACGCTTTCCTGCACAGCTGCCATTCCCTTAACTATCCGCCAAACGGGGTGATGTACGCCGAATCTCGTGTGCATCGCCTCCGTCTTCCAACTCACATTGTGCTGAATTATATACCGCCTAAGGCGCATCCCGTTAGGCTTCCCGACTGTGGCCAGATCCTGCATCCCAGTACTGGCTTCCCGGTGCTCAGACTGCCGCTCTTTCACTCCTGTTCATCGTCCAGGCTCTGCACGTCTCCTCGTGCATTATGTCATCCCCTCGTCCTGCTGGCACTCTGGTCATCCGCTGCTCGTCAACCGCCTCTCTCCTGGCTCTGCTCCCTTCTAGGCTAGGAGCGCCCGCACCCAGAAGACCGTGAGCCGGATGTGCCCATCTCGTGCTTCGCATGCACGCTTTCCCATCCGCTCAGGGCTTCTCGTCTCCGTGCACTCCGTCTTGTCCAGTGCCGCCCTGCGTCCTCCTGCGTCCGGATGTCCGTTCCTTCGCCGTGGTAGTCCGGCTCGGTCTAATCAGAAATCTTTTCGCCCTCTTCTATTTGAGCTACGCGCGATAAAACGCGATCGGAGACATTATATGACCGCTCCGTCCGTCTGTGGTCCTTTTACTATATCGCTCTATGAGCCATAGCACCGTGATCTGGGGCCAGTTCTTGCCGCGCTGCCCGTACGCCACCCCTTCGATCCAGCGCCTCTATTAAGACTAACAATATTAAAACCAAATTAAACTAAATCACACAAAATATCAACACATAAGGCACAAACTAAACAAATAAACAAATATCAACAATTATGATAACCAAAACTAAACCACACAACATAAAACACCAATCAACAACAACATAAACAAAAAACCACAATCAAAAACATCAATAACTAACACACATTCAAGTCAACCAAAGATACCACACAAGAATTAAACAGATGAATAGAAACGAAATAAACCAATCAAACAACCAGCTATGAGTCCTTCACCTGGTGCGTGCATGCAAGGCCCAATGGAAGTCATGTAAAGTAGATACTCAAATCAGCACCTCGACTTACTCGTGAGACGATTTAAATGTCAACCACTGATAGGATAGGATCACACTGAGGAAGGAAAAATATTATTTCCCTTTGATTTTTTAAAATCTATTTTATGGAGACTTACAACAGTTTGTTTTCTTACAATGGCACTGAAAATAGAGACTTATGACCATTTTTCACACTGATGACCATTGCAGCATCCCCATGGTCATGTGATTTACCTTAGGATGCTTGACAACTGGCTCTTATTTATGACAGTTGCAGCATCCTGTAGTCGTGTGAACCTCTTCTGTGACTTTCTGACAAGCAAAGTCAACAGGGTAATTAGAGTCATTTAACAACCATGTTACTAATTTAACAACTACAGTGATTCACTTAACAAAGGTGGCAAGAAAAGACATAGAATGTGGCAAAACTCACCAAACAAATTTCTCGCTTACCAATGTAAATGTTGGGCTCAAAATGAGGTCATCAGTTGAGGAGTATCTGTACCTAAGGAATATTTGTGATAATGTCAGAGATGTTTGGGAACAGAAATGGACATGTATTTTTGTATGGAGATCTGCCATGCTCTTAGCATGACTTAATTGTTGTTCATTAAAGAGATGTTTATTAGAAGAAACTCCAAATCTTCTTTTAGTTTGATTCTTTTTAATCATCTTCCTAAGAACTTAGGAGAAGTCCTTTCAAGACAGTGAAAAGAAAAGATATCCATAATAAAGGAGCAAAACTTACAACCCAGGGGAAAAAAATTACATGCTTCAACCAACCTGAAATGTCTAAGATGTCCATTTGGACCTTTGTTTTGATGATGCAAGCAGGATTTCATAGTGTACATGTCACCCACAAGAGCACAGAAAAATGCAAGGGTAGAACTCTTCAGCTCAACAAATGAAAAAAAAAATGACCTACTTACTAAATATAGCTCTGGTACTTTGTAACCTTCTTTCCTTCCAGATTCCACATTTTGAAAACTATTGGAATGGACTTATTTTCCATTATGGGGAGAAAGAAGGGAGGGAGGGAAGGAGGGAGGGAAGGAAGGAAGGAAGGAAGGAAGGAAGGAAGGAAGGAAGGAAGGAAGGAAGGAAGGAAGGAAGGAAGGAAGGAAGGAAGGAAGGAAAACATTTTTATTAATTGACATAGTTACCATTTTGTGATTATGGAAAAAGATTTTTGAAAACTGAATGCCAATATATTGTGCTTAATTGGATTAGGAATTAAGTGAGGTCCATTAGAAGCAAACGAACTTTACTAAAGCAGCTTTTCAGGAGGAATCACTGGTGCTTTAAGGAGGCATTGAGGAGAAATTAGGTTTGCTGACCCGATCAGAAACCTACATAATATAATGGCAGATTATATTATTATAATGGCAGTAGCATGGAATACCTACTTGTACAAAATTAACCTAATGAAGACGGATCATCTACACATGATTTCACAGGTCAGCAAGCAGGGAATCACTATCATAATTAAAGGAGCCTTTAGCCTAATTTCAGAAGTCTTGTGATTCATATATCTTACAATATTATATGCCAATTCCATGGAGATCTTCCTTCCTTTTTCTCACTCTCTTGCTCTCTTTCTTTCATATCTTTACTACCCTTTCTCTAATGTAAACTAAAGAGAAGAAGGAAAACAATTACTGTAGTAGCAAAGTCCTCTGCAGGCTGATGATCAGACAAGTACAGGTAGTTCTTGACTTATGACTACAACTGAGCCCACAATTTCTGTTGCTCACTGAGACAGTTGTTAAGTGAATTTTGCCCCATTTTATGACCTTTCTTGTCACAGTTAATAACACATTTGTTAATCTGGTTTCCCCATTTACTTTGCTTGTCAGAAGGTCACACAAAGAGAATCACATGACCCCAGGAACACTGCAACTGTCATAAATATGAGTCAGTTGCCAAGTGTCTGAATTTTGATTGCATGAGCATAAGAATGCTGTAATGATGGTAAGTGTGAAGCATGATCATCAGTCTCTTTTTTCAGTGCAATTGTGACTTTGAATGGTCACTAAATGAACTGATGTAACTCATGGATTACCTCTACAGATGGGAAGGGATCTGGAAGAGAAAGAGTACAATGGTATCTAGTAGCTCTAAACCAGGGGTGTCAAACTCATGTTGCCACGGCATCATCATGTGATGTATCAGGACTATTTCCCCCTTTGCTAAAACATGTGTGGACATGGCCAGCACGTGAAGAATGGAACCCATGGGCCGCAAGCTTGACAGCCCTGCTCTAAACCCTATCTCTATGCATCTGTGTTTCTAATGGCTCTTGTCAGTCTACATCCTTCAAAAATGGAAGTAAATTAACATCGCCTGGTAGGATTGGTTGTGTTCTGACTCACGCCCTTTTCTAACAAATCAAACACAATCCAAAGGGAACAGAAACCTTGCAATGCTTCTGCAAAATAATCAGCTGTGATAAGCACAAGACTTGCCAAACTGTGCAAGACTTGCCAAAAGATAACAGACAAGAAATAATTTGCAATACAAGACTCTTCAAATACAAACTCAGAATACTAGAATGTCCACAAGGCTGGAGTTTCAAAACGTTTTTGCCTTCTGCAAAATATATTCGTTTCACAGCTGACTTTTACCTTCTTGAAGGAGGGGCCATTACCTTGCAGCCTTATTCCCGAATTGCCCATGCTGCTATAGCTGATCTTTCCTACGAGCAGTCCTGCATGCACGCACACTTGGCACAGGCTCCTCGGAAACCTCCTATTCACTGCTGCCAGCCCCCACAATCTCTGAAGGAAGCAGTCCACTCCCTTATGGTCCTGGCCCCTCATCTGAGTCCTCTCTCTCCTCAGCCATTCGCACCTGCTGCCAGCTAACCACAACAGGTTGGAAACTTCCATCTAGAATTCAAAGCATATTCCAGTAAGTTTAATTCTAATCTATCAGACCCATGTTTATTTTTGTAAAGGTAGAGTCAATTGCTTTGTTTTAAAACTGACCAGAAACACACTCAGTTAGTACTTGAATTAAAGATCATCACAAGGAACAGAACTGCAGCCTAGACTCAGCATAAAACTATGGAAAACCACTTCTGCATGGTTACCAAGAATGAAGTCATCAGAAGTTCAAGCTCAATTTAAAGGTGACTTTATCTATTTTAGTAATATATGGTTGGAAAACCAACACTCTTGATTTCCAAGTGAATGATAATTAAACTTCCAAGCAAATGCCTAATCAACAGAATTGAGGAGTGCTTTCCTCTTTGCTTCAGATGTGATGTTTGTAAGTGTATCACAACTAGTATGGGATGGGCTTATCCAATGAAAGGCAATTCACAAAGACCATCATAGTTGGATTGACACTGCATGCCATTTTCAGAAGATGCCCCACACCGCTCATCTCAAAAACAAAGGAACACCTTAGGAGACAAGATATGGGTCTTGCCTGGGACAGGTTTGCAGATTTATTTGTCGTACTAGATTTCTCTTTTTCTTCAGCCTCCTCTTAAAATTTGGGGCAGCTGCCTTTGGATTAGCACTAACTTTTTCCCTCTGATCCATTAAAGATCACTTTTATAGCTAGTAAATAACAAAAAAAGGTAAACAACCACACACATTTGTAGTAATTTTAGGTAAAACAACATGGGGAGCAAATGAAAGAAAATTTCTAAGGTATCTGGAAAGGAATTTCTAGTGGCAGCTGCTCATATTCCTGTTGTGATGTCATATCATTCATATTTTAGGACAGGAGTCTCCACACTTGGTAACTTCAATATTTGTGGACTTCAACTCCCAGAAATCCTTAGCTAGCCTAGGGAATTCAGGGAGTTGAAGTCCACAAAGCTTAAAGTTGCCAAGCTCTAGGAGAAGGGTATCAAACTCTCAGCCCACGGGCCAGATGTGCCACATGTAGCCACCCCTACCCCCATTTTAGTGAAGGAGAAAAAGTTGTGATACATTACGTGATGACCCCCTGCTCTAGGTCATAAAAAAAAACAACAGGAAATTGTGAAAACACAAATAGTAGACCAGTCTTCCTTTTGATCTCCAGAAATCTCAACAAAACATGTTACTTAGCCACCAGGCTAATGCTCTGGTTCATTTTAATTTCTCTCCATTTTAAAAAGGTAACACAAAGCACAGCTCTTTTTCTAATCATATCAGGTTCATTTTCCCATCCCAACTTGCATATAAAAGGAAAGAACGGGTACCAATTCATAATGCTGAAAAGCCATGGCTTCTGCTCTGCATTATTTCATCCTCAAATTACAGATTCATATTTGAAGCTGGGCATGAGCCCCTAACCTCATGCCATTTGGTGCATTAAATATGCCAAATAGACTCAGGAGCTCTTTCTCTTCAGAGTAAACTTGAAGCACTGAAATTTTGGTTTCATTAAATCTGGCTAGTAAAACTGTCAAGTCAGATTTCTCACATTCCATAAAATCCCAAGTAGTTATAATTAAGGCTGGTTTCAGTTTTTAATGTAAAAGAGAAAAGAAAAGTTTTTCAGATACATACACTTCTTTTAAACATTTTAGCTGAATTCTTGGAAATTAAAGAGCAACTGCTGGAGAGATAGGTGATGTATTGCCTGGATTTCTACGATGCCTTCTTTTTGGAGGGATACAGAGATCACAATATCTTAATCGGCCTTCCTTCTGCGATGAATATGGGAGTCACAATTTCCAGTAAGTTCAATATGGGATATCCAATCCAAAAATATCATCAGTTCAATAATGTTTAGGATTCACAAAAAAACCTTTGGGAGAATTCATTTAGGTCAGAACTCTTTAATGATAATCAGAAACAGAAATGAACATTCAAGGAACAAGACATTTTGAGTTCTAATTAATACAATTTCTTTTAAAAAGGCTGAAAAGAACTCTAGAGAATCTTTTTGCTTTCAGACATGAACTTTAAAAGCAATTCAAAAATGGTAGCATCTGATCTTCTTTCCTTCTTTCTTTCCTACTTTTGCAGATATGAACCTAAAGCCCCTGTCCCACTGCACCAACGGATGCAAAGAGGATGTAAAACGTTAAAAAATGTTGGAAAACGCGATGCATGTTGTATACTCATTGCATATGTGTTTCATATGCTCTATCCGTCAAGCATCCGTCCACTGAGATTTCATCCACTCAAGAAGTTTTGAGCTGCACAAAACTTTGTGAACGGATGAACTTTCCACTGTATACAATGTAAATCTGTGACATATGANTAGCACGGAAATAGAAAGGATGAGCAGTTAACGGTTTGCATCCTATATACATCCTCTAGGCTTCCTATGAACATCCGTTTAACATCCCCACTACATACTACCCACGTCCGTTCTTTTCCGTTCTGTTTATGCAAATTTTTGCCACTTTTTGGAGTGGATGACAATGGATGGAGCACCCCCAAAATTTTGCTCGACCACTGTGTCCTTTTGGCATATGTTTTGCATCTGTCAGCCAGTGGGACCTAGCCTTTAACAACAAATCAAAAATATTGGCATCTTTCCTTCCTTCCTTCTTTCTTTCTTTCTCTCCTTCTTTCTTTCCTTCTTCCCTTTTCTCTTTCCTACTTTTGGTGAAATAGGGAAAATTTGTCTCACCTGCCTAGTCTGCCTCTAGATATTATTTGGAAAGCAACTATCACAATATCAATGTGAGAATTTAATCTTACATTTCAGAAGTTTGAAGCACAAGACGATGCTGTTGATAATGCAGAATTCAACTTCCTATTTTCTCTCTTCTGCTACAAGGGAGATGATGGAAACTTTAACCAACTACTGTATTTGAAAATCAATCTCTGGCTTCCAGTTTGAGTCTCTTCAGCAATAGACCGAAATCCATGATCGTGTGTGGTTTCAATCTGTGCTCACTGCCAGAGCACCCCGAGCCAGCTGGTTTCAGGCCGAAGCCACCCCATAGAAGTGATGAAGAAGGGGGAGACTGCTCGCAGGGTCAAGGAGAGCCACATCTCTCTTCCCCAGCTGGCCATTACTCTCATACCTGAAGGTGGTTGCAGCAGTGGTCAGAAATGGCCACCTCAAAGAAGAACTGAACTGGAAAAGAATGTGCAGGCAGGAATAGTTTTGGTCAGCCGGGTTAAAATGAAAAAAACAACAAAGGTAAGACCCTGGAATTTAAATTAAATTGAACATTTGTTCCCAAAGAGATTTGAAACTGCGAAGAAGAGAGAAGGGGAAAGATTAGTTTTTGTTTTCTTCCCTTCCTTTACTACAGCAAGAGACTTAAGCAAGAAATTGAAAAAAAGTCCAGCTTTGACATTAATAGCATCTAAGCTGAAAATAAAATTCAAAGACAAGTAGAAAATTTAAACGAAGCTTGCAACAAACATAATATAACCCCAGGAAGAAAAATGGAAAAAAGAAGCAGAGAAAGAAACAGCCTTGGATTATTTGGAATTATTGGTGATTTTTGTGTTTACATCTTAGATGACTAAAGAATTAACTGCGCTTTGGTTGTTTAAAATCTAAAATGGTATCACTCGAGAAAACTGTGAAAATGCGAGCTAAAAGAAATGGAAGAAGAAGATTACACAAGAAGGAAGTTTTTTGCGCTTGCATATTCAACTCTTAGAAATGGAGATCTGAACTATGAGAAACAACTAAGAAAACATTTGCAGAACAAGAAGATTGGACAAAAAGAACCGATCCTTTAATGATCAAATTAAGTTTAAGTGGGGGGAAAAAAATGAAAGGGGGAAAGAGATGTGAAGTTTAAACCCCCAGAGAAAACAACCCAAAAAGAAAGAAGAAAACCAATTTTGAAAGAATAGTACCAAATATTAGAAAGCAACAGAAGAGGGTGGATTACCAGATGAGAGATATAGAAGCAGAGAGGACCCCGAGAGGGTAAAAGGGGGGAGAGAATAAAGAAAAGGGGGAAAAGAGAAGGGTTAGGAGAAAGAAGAAGTAGTATAGAGAAGGAGAAGAAAACCAAGAGAAGAGTGAGGAGAGAAAAACAGAGGAGAGAAAGGTGAGTAATTAAAGGGAATTGATGGTGAAAACCAGTAAAAGGTGAGTGAGTGAAGAATAGATAGGAGTATGATCACTCAATCTTGGATAATTGGGCGCATTTTCTCTCCTCACAGTTATCCATGTGATATGTTGAGAGAGTGACCGAATGATTCTCTTTTCACTTCTCATCACATATAAAACTCTCATATTTCAGAAACTGCATTTTTGATCGCTGTGATCTCCTTAAAATATGTCTTCTCTTCTCCTCGCTTCTAATTTTGTAGCATCTATGGGAAGCCTCCTTGCGTGCGTGTCTCCTCTCCCTTTAATCTTCAATGCGAATCTTTATATCCATCCGTGATTGTTGACTGATTCGTAAAATAAAAGATGGCGTCAACTAACTTTTCTCAATCACTTCTATATGTTCTCCTTCTCATTCCTCCCCTTTCTCCTCTTCCTCCTCTTTCTCGTGCTCCTCTTTCTCATCCTCTTTCTCCTTCTCTTTCTCCTCCTCTTCCTTCTTCTCCTCTTTCTCCTCCTCCTTGTTTTCTCCTCCTCCTCTTTCTTGTCCTCCTCTCTCTCCTCCTCCTCCTTCTCTTTCTCCTCCTCCTCCTCTTTCTCCTCCTCTTCTTCCTCCTCCTCTTCTCCCCTTTCTCCTCCTCCTCTTTCTCCTCCTTTCTCCTCTTTCCCTTCTCTTTCTCCTCTTCTTCCTTCTTCTCCCCTTTCTCGTCCTCTTCTTCCTTCTCCTCCTCTCCCCTTTCTCCTCCTCCTCTTTCTCCTCTTTCTTCTCCTCCACTTTCTCATCTTCCTCTTTTTCCTCCTCCTCCTGTTTCTCCTCCTCTTCCTCCTCCTCCTCCCCTTTCTCCTCCTCCTCCCCTTTCTCCTCCTCCTCTTTCTTGTCCTCTTCCTCCTTCTTTCTCCTCTTTCTCCTTCTCTTTTTCCTCCTCCTCTTTCTCCTCCTCTTTCTCGTCTTCTTCCTCCTCTTTTTCCTCCTCCTTCTCTTTCTCCTCCTCCTCATTCCTCCTCCTCCTCTCCACAAGCCCTCTCCTTCTAGTACTGATGTTGTTACCTAGTTGGGTCATGAAACATCTGCAAGAAAACCGTCCAGTCAAAGAGCATCAAGGATCCCACAGTCCTCTTCCTTCTTCTCCTCCCCTCCCGCCTCCTCCTCCCCACAGCCCCCTCTCTTCAAGCCAACCAGTACAAAGTTGCTTCCTGCAAAGGCTCCTGTCTCTTTGTTTCTCCTTTTATGTCTTATGGGAAGGGTCAATTACGTCCAAGCCTTACTCCCAAGTTGCACCTTTTGTCTTAACTGTTCCTGCCTTTTGGCAACTCTGTGCATGCACACACTGGGAACAGGCTCCCACTGTTCCTCTTCCTCGCTGATGTCAGATTCTGGAGGCTCCGGAGTCGGCACATAACTCCCAGATGACCCTGGCCCCATGTCTGTTTTGGATGCAGGACCCTCATCTGAGCCCTCCCCAGATTCCAGGACTAGCCCATGTTCATCCCCACTGACCCGATTCACTTAGCAACTGTGGCGAAAAAGGTCATAAAACAGGGGCAAACCTTGCTTAACAAATGTCTTACTAAGCGACAAAGATTCTGGGCTCCATTGTGGTTTAAATGGAGGACTACCTGCAGTTGCTTGTGTGAATCCCCCATACAGCTAGTCCTCGACTTATGACAATTTGTAAATTATTTGTTAATGTGCAAATTTGTAAATCGTGATCCATGCTGGCAGGGGAATTCTGGGACTTGAAGTCCACCAGTCTTATAATCGTGGCCACGTTTGGAGACCTCTGTCTTTAAGAATCATTTCCTCATTTTGTTTTGTTTTTGGCCTGTCGATCTGGTTGGGTTTGGCTTCTCCGACTTTACACCTTGGAGAAAAGCGAGCTGTCAAGAAGGCTGGGTGGTGGAGAAATGAGGAGCCCCCCCAAAATGAGTGTTAGGGTGCCTGTGCCCAAGCTGAGCATGGCACACCCTTGGAGTTTCTGCAGAATGGAGATGCTCCACATCTCAAATGCCATTGGCCTTCTGGGCTGGCACATTGTGTAATTGGGCCACCTCTTGGTATTCTGCATAGGGCTCGGCTGTGTGAATGCCAACTTGGAAGCAGAGGAGCAGGAAGGGGGGCATCAAGACAGAGATCCAGGAAAAGGGGGGACGGGCATCTCTGGATTGTTTGTCACCAGGGTTGGGAATTCTGATTTTTTTATTTATTTTATTTATTATATTTTGTTTTATATATTTTTATCTTATTTATTTTTATTTTATTTTGTTCTTATTTTTATTCTATTTTATTTATTTATTTTCATTTCATTTCATTATATATATATGTGTGTGTGTGTGCTGTTCAGCTTCCTTCGGGTATTATCCCACGTCATTGT
>BHFT01000158.1:0-22274 GCA_004320025.1 Laticauda laticaudata | reverse complement strand
TTAACCAACGGATGGCAAGTGTTTCTCTCCATTTTACATCCTCTTTCCATCCGTTGGTGCTGTGTGACAGGGGCTTGAGAGACTTCTGCGGCCTTGCTTGGGTCACATGAACATGAGGCCATAGGGCTGGTTAGCACCCTAAAGGCCGCCCCACCTTTTTATAATTTTTTAACATTCCTTGCCTCTTTTAATATTTTGTTGTGTACCACCCTGAATCCTCTGTATGATGGGTAGTTCTTGAATATGGTCAATGAACATATTAAATAAGTATTCCTAGAAGAGTAGCTTTTCTTTAATGAAACACATAATGCATAAACAAAACTGCTATAACAAGATAATAAGAAAATTCTGGACATTTCAGTTGACCCAGCCAAGTAATAGAATATCTCATTGTCTTCACTGATAATTTAGAAAATGCTTGGTTTCCATTATCCTGGATCTCAATTTTTAAAATACAAAACATATGTTTTATAAAACATAATGCCAGAAAAGGGATCTGGTTCTTAACTTGGAACACCCAAAATGTTTTTCCGAAGTTGGAACTTTTCTAGCCTGAAATCTTTTGCTTTCATTTGGAATCTTTTGTGTTGCAATTAACAACTTCTTTCAGTTACAAATATAACATTAGGAACTTCCTTCTGATACTCAGAAGACTTCAGAATTTATTTTTAATCTTTCCAATTAAGTCTTTAAATTGGAAAGATGGGTATCTGTTTGTTAAGCAACATCAAAGGGGACATATGGGATTTTTTGCTGTTCACTGCTCCTTGCATGGTGATACCTCAATTGGCCCAGAGATAAATTTGCCTGCTCTGTAACTTTTGGATTAATGGAAATCTCTGGGTTAAATTAGTTCCTTTTTTCTCTTTTTAAAGATAAAGACTCTAAATCAGATCAGTGACTGATGACTTTATGAATTAAGACTTCACCCATGTTGTTTTCTTAGCAGCGAAATAAAAATGATTTGCTGATGCTTTCTTCCAGGATGCTTTTTCAATTTCCTAATCTAGTTTATAGTTCTGGGATTTTATGGTGGTCTTCCATCCAGATATTAACAGTTCCAGTGCTAACTCTGCTATCAGGTGCAAGGAACCAGGAATGCCACAAGGATTTACCTAGAGCAGTTTCTATATTGTTGCTTGCCTATAGATAGGAATCTCACCAAACTAAAGCATAATTTGCATAACTATTAGATATACGTTATGGAACGTTAAGGAGGATCCACTCAGGACCTCTTCCTGCATACTAAGGTGTTTTGCCTTACTCCTTGGGAAAAATCCACACACACACCCCTGCAATTTTTTACCACATTCCATCACGCCTGCTTAGCTTTTTGTGGTTAGTCAAGGGGATGCTACCGAGTTGGATAGAACTATTTTTTAGTCATGCTCTGTTAAGATTTTTAATAGGCCATTCCACCCATGTCAAACTCATCCACTTATTTGAAACATCCACATATTTGAAAGATCTTAAATAAGGATCCTAAAGTGTATCAGTCATGAACCAATTTTTAAAATGGGAACCAAAAGCAGCAGCTCTAGACAGCTTTCTCTGGTTGCAGACCTATTTAACTAAAACTCATGGTGGATTTGTTGTGTAAACACTGGTCTTGGGTTTATATTTCACAGCAATGTGAAATATAATGCAATTTTATTATTCCATGTAATAGCAGTTTAGGATATGATGAGCCAGAATATTATTTCACAGAATTACTCATGAAAAATCTAGCCTCTGTAATTAACATGCCAATCCTCCAGAAACTCTTACTTGATAAAGAGATTGCATTTGGAAAATTATCATTTCTTAGAAGACTACCGACAGTAAAAAGAATTTCATAAGTTCGCAAGATATAAATGCATTGACTTTCACATACGCAATGGTCAGAATATGGATGCCAAGACTGATTGCTTTTTTTAAAGGCCCTGTCACACTGGCCGACGGATGCAAAACGTTTGTAAAAAGGACACAGCGGGGGAGAAAAATGTTCCATCCATTGTTATCCGCTCTCAAAAGGGGCAAAAATGTGCATAACCAGAGCTGACAACACAGAAAGGAACGGACGGGGGGAGGACGTAGAGCGGATGGAAAGCGGATGCTCCACGGAATCCTAGCGGATGGAAGCAGATGGGAGCGGATGGCACATCAGCGAGGCTTCCGGGGGAGCGCAGCAAAGCGGACGCGGAACGGAAAGAGCGGATGCAGAGCGGATGCAGAGCGGATGAAGCGGATGCACAGTGGAAGCCTAGCGGAGCTAGCCGGATGCCTAGCGTTCACTGCGCATGCGGGGAGGATGCATTGCATCAGCCCCGCGGATATAAAGGGAAGCAGCTCACAAGCAGGTCACCATTCAAAGAAAGACCTGCTTCAAGACACAGCTCTCCAGCAAGCCAGCCAGCCAGGCCAGCCAGCAGCCACACCCAACAACCATGGGGAAGAAATGGAAGCCTCTGCCATCTGTGCCAGCCCTGGCAAGAGGGACAGGGCCACCCTCCCACCCCCGTGCCTGACTCTGCTTTTGCTGGGGCTTCTGCTGCCCGGCCTCGATCTTCTGGTCTGGGGCTTCTGCGATGCTGCTTCTGAGGTGGTGCTTCTGCTGATGCTGTTCTTGGTGGTGGTGCTTCTGCTGGTGCTTACTCTGCTGGCACTGCTCTGGTGCTGGTGCTTCTGCTGGTGTTTACTCTGCTGGCGCTGCTCCTGGTGCTGGGGCTTCCTGCTGGCGTTACTCTGCTGGCGCTGCTCCTGGTGCTGGTGCTTCTACTGGTGCTGAAGAGGATACGCTCGTGAACGGAGAGGAGGCAATACAACATCGAAGAGGAACATGAGGATGAGGTGCTGGAGTGGCTGAGAGAGAATGAGTATCTATGGTGGAAGGGACACAGGCTCTATAGGGACACCCAAAAGGAAGCAGGCTGCTTGGAGAAGAAGGCGGAGAGTCTGGGCTACACTTCGGAGTTGCTCCTCGACTGGGGGAAGCACATGCCACAGCTGGTACGGGAAGCTGCACCTCAAGAAATCTGGCCAGGCCACGGTCAAGCTGACGACAGAGAGACCTACATGATGGCCAGGTGCATGCTTCCGGAGGGTGAGATCCACCACGAGAAGCAAGCCCCTCTCACAACCCTCTCTCAGGCAGCCTGCTGAGAGCCAGTCCTCTTCTGGCACGAGAGTCAGCTCCTTGTCCAGGCAGGTGTCTGTGGAACGTGCCACAATGGAGACCCCCGACAGCTGCACACTACACCATGGCGCCGCGTGGGAGGACCCCTGATGCAGTGGGAGAAAGGAGATGGCACTTCCACACAGCCCAACCCGCATCCATCCCCACGCTCCACCTCCACAGAAAGGCAGAGAGGCAAACCGGAGGGGCAGAGCCACACTGTCCTGCTGAGATAAGAGACACCATCAGAGCAGCGTAGTATCTCCTCTCCCAGCTGGTACAACCGACCGCCATCCTCAAACTACAAGCCCTTCCTCACCAGACCCTCATGAACATGGCGGAACCCCAGTACCAGGTGGTGAAGGACAGGATCTCCGATCTTCTTCACAACCCTCTCGCAGCCAAGATGAACCTGCTCCCACACAGTCCAGCCTGCTCCTCCAACCCAGGTGATGTCACAGGCCCTTCCAAGGCTTCACAGGCCCTACCCTACACAGGCTACGGCTACCAGGAGACAGCAGCACTGGCGAGCCCTTCCAGTCCAGGCACAGGTACATCGGACGCCCCAAGTGCCACTGATGCCACCGATGCACCCAGCCACAGATGCCACCGACGCCAGTCCTCACGCAGCTGCAGACCAGACAGCCCCCAGACATGTCTCCCTTCCTCCACCCCACAGCCAAGTCCGGCCTCAGTCCATCTGTCATCGGTATTGGGGCTGACACCCCATGTCATGGAGGAAGGGGCTCTCAACTCCAGGGGCTGAGCCAGCCTCTCGAGAGCTTCCTCAACACACCGTCCCCTGTTGTCCTCTCGGGCCAGCACCCAGTGGCGCTTCAGACCAGCATCCAGCAGCAGCCACCTCCACAGCCCTGGACCTTTCCCTCGAGACTGGCACACCTCAGAATGACCAAGCGAAGAATGCCAGAGACTGCGGTGGCTACCTGTCATTTTATTTGGACACTTGACTTGGGTCATTTTTCTTTTACAGCTTGTTATTAATAAAATTATCTTTGCTTCACACACTTGCTTCATTAATTTTATTAAATAAAGTCTTGGTGGAAACTTTAGAAATGGTTTAAGCCTTTGCATAGCTTCGTGGATGGGTAGGGATAGCTGATAGGATGGCAGAGGATACCTTTGGGATAGTAATAGCTGTGGGATGGCAGGGATACCTTTGGAATGGGTAATAGATGTGGATGGGCAGGGAACCTTTGGGATGGATATAGCTTGGGATGGGCAGGGATGACACTTTGGAATGGGTAATAGCTCTGGGTAGAATAAACCTCCAGTGCAAGCATAGTGGGACTGTTTGGTCCACCCTTCCAGGTGCCACACCTATGGCCCTTTATTATCAATAATAATGTAATCATTCATCCACACATGTCAACATAAACAGAACTCTTTATTTAATGCCCTGCTGTCATTGTAGGCCCACCCAACATACATGGCACAATCTCATCAGTGTGTGATGAGAGAGGCTGAAGGAAGCATCCTTTAAGCATCTATCATCCTGTCTTGCCCACTCACGCTCCAGCTGGGGAGTTGCACCAGCTGTTCAGAGGTTGCGCTGCTTCTTCCCTTCACATGAAGCTCTGTTGGGGCCTTGCACATCCTTAGTGTCTATCAGGTTCGCCCTTGCCTCCATTCCCCAGCTCCATGTCCCCATTGCCTTGTTGGAGGTCCACGAGCCTGTTCTGCAAGACTGGGTAGCGGGTGCGCATGAGATTGTGCAGGATGCAGCAAGCTTCCACCAATCCTCCTCACGGTCTGTGGGCGATGCTGCTATGGTGGTGAGAAGTACCTGGAACCTGTTGGCCAGGATGCCAAAGGCATTTTCCACCACCTGCCTTTCCCTGGACAGCCTGTAGTTGAAGATCCTCTCTTCACGGGTGAGGAGTCTGGAGTGTAGGCTTCATAAGGTAGGTTCTGAGGAGAAGGCGTCATCCCCACAGATGAAGTAGGGCACATGTTGCATGGCGTCGGCAGGGTCTGGGAAGCCCATGATGAGGTTGTCATGCGTTCCAGCCCCTCCCTTGAGGTGACTGGCATTGTATACCTGGGCATCTGAAGCTGACCCGTTGCCTGAAGCATCGATGTACATGAACTTGTAGTCAGCATCGACCATGGCTAAGAGATGCATGCTGAAGAAACCCTTGTAGTTGAAATAAGTGGACCCCGACTTGGCTGGAGCTTTGCAGGCCACGTGCTTCCCATCTCTGGCTCCAACGGTGTGAGGAAGTTCCACTTCTGATACCCTGCTCTGCAACTTTCTTCCAGCCTTCTTCATGTGAGGGGCACTGGAGGAGCTCCCCCAGGTATTCTTCGATGATGGCCTGCACCACTTCTCTGACCACAATGCTGATGGTGTGTGTGGGAACCTCCAGGTTACTGCATGTTCCTGTATGTGGTCCCTGAGGCCAGGTGGGCAGAGTCAGTGCCACCTTGAGCCCCGGGTCCAGGCTGGGAGCGGAAGTTGTGGCTTTGTTGGTCAACCTGGGTCTCAGCCCGCTCCACAACTTCATCAAACATGGACTGGAGGCATCCTCATGAAGTTCTGGAATGCCGAGTGACTTTGTTACTCAGCTCCACCATCAGCTTGTTGTACAGTCCGTACTCTGCTTTTCTCCTGATCCCACTTCGGACCCAGACACTTCTTTGTTGCCTCCTTTTCTTTCCGCAGAAACAGTTGAAAGAGCCTCTTAGATGCGCTTCGCAATGTGCAGAACGATGGTGCTACCAAAGGAGTTTGTGACGATCCATGTGGTGGAGTGACTGGATGCTGTGGAGAGCAAGATCCAGATGAAGGCTGAAGAGGTCTGCAACGCAGGGCTGCTGGACTGAAAGTGAGATCCAGGCGATTATAGGCAATATAGGTTCCACTATGTGTCCTGTTTGCATCCTCTAGGCATCCTAGACATCCTTAATATACCGGATAGGTCCCCTCTGCGAACGTTTTTTCCGTTTTAAATGTTTTGTATGCGAGCTGCATCGTTTTCATCCTTTCTCCGTCCGTGCTACTAACGTGTGTGTCCGTTTCCGCGTCCGTTTCACTTCCTCCCTGTGTCCGTTTTCCGCTGGAGCGGATTTGAGTTGCGGCAGATGCACAGCGGATGCCTAGCGGAATATAGCGGTATCGTAACGGATGACAACGGATGTAAAGGATGTTCCCCGTATGCGTTGCAGATACAGAACGGACGCATTGAATACATTTTCCGTTCAAAATTTTGAGCAGCTCAAAACTTTATTGAGCGGATGGAACCTCAGTCGACGGATGCTAGACAAGATAGAGAGGATGAAAAACGGACGCAGTGAGTACAGAACGGATGAATCGCATTAACCAACAGATGGCAAGTGTTTCTCTCCCTTTTACATCCTCTTTCCATCCGTTGGTGCAGTGAGACATGGGCTGAAATTGATATGTTTATTCAATCAGTTACCCGGTTAATGTTAGAGTTATAATATTATAACTCATTTATAATGAGTTATAACCTCAGTATTTGCAAAGGAATACAGCATTTAATCTCTTTCTATTACAGCAGTTTCAATAGTACAGGTACCAAAACTTCATACATCCTCTAAAAAGAGCTGGGAAGACAATGAGAAATTATTGACCATCCTGTGCTTGAGAAGATGTGTATCAAATTCAGTTTTGATGGGCACAGCTAATTAATATAGACTCTCATTAATACAAAATGGTCAATGCTGATTACAGATTACTGTATTTTTCAGAGGATAAAATGTATTCCCCCCACCCAAAAAAAGTGGGTAGAAATGTTTGTACATCTTATACATTGAATACGGACCCATTTTTGGCCTCCCAAAGCCTCTGCGCATCCCATTTTTGCCTTCCCTGGTGTCCAAAAGTGCTCTGCAGGCCAAAAAAGTGCCTGCTTTTGGCCTCCAGAGGCCTCTGTGGGTCCCGTTTTTGCCCTCCTATTTTCAGTGTTGGGGAGGCTAAAAACGGGACCTGTGGAGACCTCCTGAGGCCAAAAATGTGCCCATTTTTGGACTGCAGAGTGCTTCAGGATGCTGGGGAGGCCACAAATGGGACATGCGGAGGCAAAGAACTTTTTTTTTCTTGTTTTCCTTCTCTAAACCAAGGTGTGCCTAGTAGTCCAGTGCATCTGATAGTCCAAAAGATCGGTAATAAAACAGTATCTACACTGTTTCATTCTATGTTTGTATGGGAACTACTGAATGCCACAAGGAATTACAAAACATTCCCTGCTGATGTAATGTTTAAATACAGCTCACTTAAATACATGAGAATGTAATTTCTGTCTCCGTATAGCTAATAATCACTGATAAAGCTAATTTCATCTGTTATATCTATGGACCCATCTGCTTAACCATAATAGTGAAAGAAACAAAACGTGCAGAAATTTTGCAACTGATCCCACAGGAATTAAATTTATATCTCAACGGTACCCAGAAGGATAAAATGCAATTTAAACATGTTTTATTTTTTCTTTAATATATAAATTATATTCCATAAATGGTGGCAAAAGTAGTTCTTCTTTTCAGGGTTTTCTATGGATAAAAGTAACAAAATGCTGGAAGATGACCTTCTTGAAAAAAAGGAAGAGATGTTTATATGAGGAACTCATGATAGTATTTCATATTATTTCAGGAGAAAGGAGAACTTGCAATGCTTTTGCATACAGATTTTATTTGATTTGCTTAAAAGATTTATAAACTAACAACAGGGGCAAATTTATCTATATTTATGCTATGAAAGAAACAAGTTGTGTCCTCTAGTAGATTCATATATGATGATACTATTCCCATATCCACTATACAGTCCACTGTACAAATAATTAAGTGCATTTCTTAAAGAATTTAGAAAAAAGCATGAATGTGTATACTCTTGTTAAATCAGAGTTGCTATCAAAGTGTTGATACCCATATGCCTTGCAATAAAAGTTTATCTTGTTTAGCAACTGGCAGCTTACCAATTACAGTTAATAGCTAAGGCATTTGAAAGATCTGATATTTTGTACATTTCCGTGAATTCTTACTCTGGGACTTTTCTGTATTCCACAATGAGAATCAGAAGATGCTTCCAGAGGATCTCTGTTAAGACTCTTGTGTATCATTTTTATATTACCTTTTTCATCTATGCAGACAAATTATTGTAATTTCAAATTTAAAATATATGATTTATTGCTCTAATGAAGCATGATTGCTTTTGTGTTATTTAGGGGTTACAAAAACAACTTAGAGCTCTTGCTAGCGAATAAGTTGTCCCAATGTCCAAGGGATACCTTTCTGGATGGCTGGTAGCCTTTGGTGTTAGATGATTTCAACCATACCTTGGAGGCTGGCTCTGGAAGGCTCAAGAATCCATAGCATCTTGCCGTCTCTAGCCTGATTCATGTGGACAGTCACAGTTTGCCTTTAAAAAGGAGGTTACATGATTTGGAAATTGAGGTACTATTACCACATTCAGATGTGACCTCCATGGGAGCAGTGGCTTCAATTTGGGGGAAGGGGGGAGTCTGCCACATGACAGATCCTCTTAATTTCCAGAAAGTGCTGTGGACTTTTCAATATTTCTGGCAGTTCAGTTCAATGCTTGGTGAATCATTGGCACTGGGAGATGGACTAGGGAGATGGATTAGGTGGTGAGCTCTATTGCTCCCAAGTGGCCTTTTTCTGGGTGCCACTTTCTGCTTGGTTTACTGAGACACACACATATACACTGTTCCTAAGGGTGTACTATAACAAATGGCTCTAAATAGCATTAAATATAAAAAAATACAAAATTAAAATTACATCCCAAAAAGTATTAAATTACAAGATACTACTAGTCATCAACATATTATTTCACAACAAGAAAGGAGGATATGCATACAATATACTTTAGGGAAGGTCAATTTTTAAATATGTGTCTACAGTAAGGGCCTAACAAACAATTCTAAAAAAAATTCACATTCTAAGCAGTAAGTGGAATAAGAATCCCTCACATATGTCATATCTATATATGCAGTTATAGGCAGACTGTAGTAACTTCATAATATTTGTCAATAAGAAAATTATTTTCTTGTGCTGAAATTAATAACCAAAATTCATATTCCCAATTAAAGTTGTTTTAGTATAAAATTTATAGCAGAGATAGTCCCCTAAATAATATATCTCTGTACTACTATGAGCTTTTCTGATGTAATAAATCACAACTAAGACTTTCAATGTAGCACTTTAGATAGTTGGGTTCAGTTGTTGCTAAACTGTCTATGTCTTGTCTTCATTTACTGGCCACCTGTCTAAAAAAAATAATAATCTTAAGAACCGGAACTTAATATATAGAATGAAATAAAAACATCAGTAGTATTGAACGGTGTCTAATATAAGTGTCCAAGATGATTTATTTTTCTCCTTGGTGTCTAAGGGAGGGCAATAGAGGTCAGGTAGTGTTTGATAATGGTCTGAAAAAGACTGAGAATTACCTTCTCAAGTTAGTTGCTCTTTATTCTCCCCCCCCCCTTACTAGCTACAAAATCTCACCCCTTTATTCATGTAAAGAAGTAAAAAAGGAGGCTGGCCATTACCTGAAATTGCTTAAGGAGACTTAGCACATATTCAATATATTCTAATTTGAAATGAAGATTTACTGCATTTTCTACTATAACCATAAGATATAAATATGTTTTTTTCCCAGATACAAAGTTTTTTAAACTTTTAAACTTAAAAAAAATCTCATTTATCTCATTATGTTAAAATGTTCATGTGTGGGTTGGAGTTCAGATCCCAGTCAAGAGGGTGAGCTTTGGAAAATAATGCTAGGGCATGTTGTTTTACAAGTTGCCACTCCTTTACAAAACATCAAATATAATCACAGGAAGTGAGAGAAACTGTTCTCTGAAGCTAATCTTAGTATTAAGCAGCATTCTGATTAGCACAGTGGAACTCCATGTACACCATGGAGTTCTTCCATCAGTAAGATTTTCCGTATTAGTGTTGATGGAGGAAGTCATTTCAATCCCATTTCCACTAAATGATTCAGCTGAAACACACAAAAAGGATAAAGCTGTGTCTCTGCGTATATATATAGATAGATAGATATATAAATCTCTGGATTTGGAGATCTAAACATGCTTAAACTGATATTTACCGTCTGGTCTGGCTCCTGCCAATTAAGAGCTTTAGTGATTTGCATTCAGGTTCAGGTGGCTTCAATACGGCCTCAGTATAATGGATAATTTATCAAATTTATATAAAGCTTTAGTGAAATATATCATTTTAAAAAACCCTCTATTTAAAAGCCATTAAAAGATTGGGAATATGATTTAGGTAAGCTAGAATTAACTCCAGTAAAACCAATTCATTTGTTTAAGTCAAAATCAAAACAAAACAAAATCCATAGCTAGGCATATCTTCACATGTAAAGCAGCCAAGTTTATGTAACTATTGTAACTATTCCAAGAAAGTTGCATGCAAGTTAAAACAATCAAATTACAGGTTGGCCATAAAGCTCATTGAAAGACC
This sequence comes from Laticauda laticaudata, assembly GCA_004320025.1. NCBI lineage: Eukaryota > Metazoa > Chordata > Lepidosauria > Squamata > Elapidae > Laticauda > Laticauda laticaudata. Next base: position 11,632 of record BHFT01000158.1, on the reverse strand, counting down.
TTGGGCCAATTGCTAAGGCTGCTTCTCTCTCTGACAGAAAAAGAAATTATTTCAACTGGCAGCGATCCCATCCAAAACAACAAAAGAGTCTTTTACCTCTGTCATCAGCCAGAGGATCAAAGGATCCTCACCTCTGCTGTAAGAAGACAATCGTTTTTGGCTTCTAACTTTGTTCTATCCTTGCAAAACCTATCTTGCTATTCTGTATTCTCCTTTACCAATTCCTCTTTTCTTGTGCATCCATAGCGAAATGCTGTGGATATAGTATACTAAAACTTCAGCAAGGCATTTGACAAAGTAGACCACAACCTACTTCTTGGTAAACTAGAAAAATGTGTGATAGACAGCATCACCATCAGATGGATTTGTAACCAGCTGACAAACTGTATTCAACAAATAGTCCTTAATGGTACTACATCTGAATGGAAGAAAGTAAGCAGTGGCGAACCACAAGATTCCATCTTAGGCCCAGTCCTCTTCGATATTTTCATAAATGACTTAGATGAGGGAATAGAAGGTGAACTCATCAAATTTGCAGATGACACGAAGCTGGCAGGAATAGCCAACACTCAGGAAGACAAGTAAAGATCCAAAAAGATCTTGACAGACTTGAACAATGAGCCCCATCCAACAAAATGAAATTTAATGTGGAGAAAAGCAAAGGTTTACACCAATGCAGGGAAAACCAAAGGTAAAAGTATAGATTAGGTTCAAAACCTTGCTCAAAAATAGTAACTGTGAGAGGGACCTTTGAGTCCTAGTGGACAATCACTTAAATATGACTCAGCACTATGTGGCATCAGCAAAAAAGCTAATACAATCCTTGGTTGTATAAACAGAGAAATAGAATCAAAACCACAGAAAGTATTAGCAAAGTTTTATAAAACCTTAGTAAGATCACATCTGGAATACCGCATCAAGTTTTAGAAACAGAGATATGGCTGTGGCCAGGTTCAGTTCGAAGTTGACAACCACGTTACAGAAAAAAAGTTGAGACTTTGGAAAAAGTGCCAAGAGCAACTAAAATGATTAAAGGCCTGGAGACAAAAACATATGAAGAACAGTTGCAGGAATTGGATAGTCTAAAGTAAAAAAGGACTAGGGGTTGATATGATAGCAGTATTCTAGTATTTGAGGGTCTGCCACAAAGAAGAGGAGGTCAACTTATTTTCCGAAGCACAAGAAGGCAAGACAAGAACCAATGGATATAAACTAATCAAGGAAAGAAGCAACTTGGAATTAGGGAGAAATTTCTAACACTGGAAATAATTAGTGGTACAACTTGCCTCCAGAAGTTGTAGATGCTTCATCACTGAAGGTTTTCAAGAAAAGACTGGACAGCCAGCTGTCTGAAATGGTATAGGGTCTTCTTTTGAGCAGGGAGTAGGACTGAAGACCTTCAAGGTCCCTTCCAGATATGTTCTGATTCTGATTCTCTTTTCCGTGTATAAATTGAAAGCAGGATGAAATTTTCCTCATCTTCTGTCCCACCCACCATCACAAGCTCACATATTTTTTTTTAAATGATGTTAGCAACTTTATAGTATAATATCTAACAAATGAAATAAAAATATTGTACATTTATCTACAGTCTTCTTCAGAGCTGTTGTGAGGAAAAGAATCGGGAGGGGAGGAAGGATCATGAGCTTCTTCAAAGAACGGTCCTCCTATTGGGCAGTCAGGCCATTACATTAGGCAGCAGATGTTGAGAGAAGAAACCAGCTGTTAGCATACAGTCTATCCTGTATCTATCAACAGTGTTGAGGAAAAATTCAATAACTAATCCTGCTAGCCTCTTGCACACAGTTGTGGGCTGGTTCCAAGGGTGCTGTGAGTCTTCTGCTGTAGTTGCAATGGAGCAGGATGCAGGAATATTGGGTTTTGAAATGATCACCAAAATATGCATAAAGCAAACTCCAGAATTTGTACACCATTGTATAACAAACATTTTGACATAAGTCAGCTGTGAATACAAGCAATTTGAAATGTGAGAATATATTGATGGGGGGGAAATCAGAATTATAGAACAAAATTAAGTAAAAATAATATTATAGATTTTTGGGAGCACACCAACATATTTTGCTTGAAACTTCAGATCGCAAGCTTGTAACTGACTCTTGTGTCACATTGTAAAATTATTTACCTAGCAGAAAGATCCATTAAATTAAGAGGGAATTATTATTTACGACAACAGCAACAACATTACAGGCACAAGATAAGCACTACACATTGTAGTCTTAAGGCCTGTTTATTTAAATGCTTAATTTCCTTTGAATTTTATCCAACAAATCCCAAATGTTCATGAACAACAGATCAACCACCTCTCTTCAGGGCAGTCTTGCTCTGTTAGAAAATTAATATAATGTTCAGCACATATTGTATTTGCATATATCAGTGTTATGTTACCACATTATGTGAGAAACAATTTCCTATCATATACACTTATTCCTATCAACTTCTACATCATTTTTCAAATATTTGAGATGACAATATTTATATTAAATCAGTCTTCATGCAGACGTTACTATTTTAAAAATATGTAACATATCTATTACAAATATTTATATATAGATTTTTTTAAAGACAATTTCAACTACATAAATATGAATAATAGAATAGACTTCCTAGAGTCTTCCATTATAGTACTGGAAATAGCAATATGTTTGAGTTGTCTTTTTTTTTTTAAGTTAAGAGATTTAATCACAGCTGAAAGTTCTAATGAACAACAGAAATGAATTCTGCACTCGGGTTATTTGAAATTTCCCTTTGCCTGATTTTTTAAACAAAATTATTAAGCTGAATTGTAAATTGGAGAGTCAATGAACTACAACAGTACAGTCACATCTTGATAACAATGCTGAGAAGCTGTGTAACATATCAATTTTCTTTCAGATCATTTACACGAAAAGTGTGTCTCAGTTTTCAGTGCTCTTGGGTGCTCTATTTCATCAAAAAGTTTTCAAAAGAATTTGCTAAATTATAACTTTCCAAAGTTTACTTGAGATAGTATCTAGATTGTTTGGGAAAATATTTATTAATGGTAAGCCACACATCATATGTTTAATTCCTTTAGAGGAACTTAATTCTTCTTAGTTTCTGAGCCTTCAAAAATACTTTTTTCCAAATGTTACCGCAATAGAAAAATGCTAAAAGTTGAGTTTATCAATGATGTTAATAGTATTTCTGAAGCCAGTTAAATTAGCTCAATTCCTTTGTACTGCTATTGAATTTTTGGTAATTCTACTTAATAGGCTCAGAGAAATGCACCTAGGTTAGTGCATTTCATTCAGGTAAGTGCAAATCATTCTACTTTATTTCAATACTAAAGAATGAGCAAAGTAGTTCATGATTTACCAAGAGCAACATTCAAGCTTTACAAAATATATGACAATTCTGCAGTCTTTGATAAATGCCCTGTGGCCTTTGTAGCATAATTTCAAAAGTATTCTATAAACTTTGGGTTCAGATTGCTGTAAGAAAACATCCTTTGGGTGAATATAAAGATATGGCAGAGAAAGGGGTTGGTGGGAGAGAGGGAGATGCAAGATCATCAGTAAACCCAGCTAGTTTCGACAAAATTGGTTTCTCCCTCCCACCATCTACATGCAGCCAACAGATTAACTCTAAGTGAATGCTGTCTTTGACAGAAAAACATGCTCCCATCACTAATTACAGGATGAGCCAGGTTTTCTCTTTACTGTTTTCCTAAGCCACACTTAATAAAAATATGTGCCGCAACACCCGTTTAGTCTTCAGTTTTAATCACTAATTGTTGCTTACTTAACATATAATATGAATGGAAAAGTACTGCATCTTTTTTATCCAAGGTGCTAAAAGTACAGGCCTATACAGAGAAACCTTATGCGTAATACATTTAATTTGCATGTGGGTCCTGTATCATTGCCAAGAAAGCTGCTTGGACGTGCCCATGCACTTACTAGGAATCAAGCTTGTCTCAAAGGAGACTTTACCTTTAGCTGAAAATAAAACTGCTTCAAGTATCTGTTGAAATACAATCCAAATGTGATTTGGATACTACATATTAACCTACTGCTTAGTTTTAAGAAGGACTGGTATTGTTTTGCTTTGTTATATTTACAACGTCATAAATCAATTTAATAAAGCAGACCAAACATAAAGAAAATGTATCAAATCTACTATCCATCATATAATAAATCACACTAAGATGGGGATGTTTAATAGGCTGCCTTTGGGCATTCCTTTACAACTATAAAGCCACATAAATATGGAGTGTGAAGCTTTCAGTTTGACAATATGCTTTATAGAAATCTAGCCTCAGGATAAAAGTCACCTATATGCACTATAAATTCTTCTTTTCACTTATAGCATCCTCAAATGATACCGAAGCAGTTTTAGAAATGCAATCTGTTTATGACAATTTGAGACTGAGGTTGCTTTAAACATTCTGTACCAAGAATGATGTATTTTCCTCCTGGTCTTCACAATATTTTTCTGTGGAATCCTTTGTTTGCTTGCAGACATTTTTTTTATCTGACTAGGCAACATCTTCAGGCCAGAAAGGTTTAGCTCTCTGTTTTTTACAAAAACTTGCCCTGTCAGTAATAGTGGGAGTGTTGCTTTCTCCTTAGTAGTTCCTTGACTAAGATATTGTTTTACTGCTTGATTGTTTGTCTGGTGTTAATCCATACTTCTCTGGGTGTTGATTGATAGGAGGAGATGTTCTGTGTTTTTTTTTCTTTTTAGGTTTTTTAATGTCTCTTTTGAATGGTGCATAAAAATTGTTTATCTCTATCTACTTATTTGACACATAATATGAATGGAAAATGAATGGCAGATTTGCCGAGTGCCAAGCATCCAGAAAATCCTTAGTGTTTTTGTATTTAACCTGGTCTAGGATGTTCAGTTTCCTAGTTAAAACTATGGGTAAGTCTGTAGATATGTTGTAAATTAAGGAGTTTTAATTGAGTCTTCTGACTTCTAGATGGCATTCATGGGCATACTCTACTAGACTTCTGCCTGAATACACAGTAGCTCTTACCAGCCTTATACTCTATGTTGTAGATCAGGGGTATCAAACTTGCATCACCACATTGTCGTCATATGATGTATCACGACTTTTCCTCTGTCACTAAACCAGGGGTGGGTATGGCCAGCACATGATTTATTTGGCCCATGAGCCATGAGTTTGACACCTCTGTTATAGATGATTCCTGTTTGCTTACTGATTGTACCGCATAATGAAGCAGACTTAATGATGATTTTTTTCCAGCCACTATTATAGTTGCAAATCAAGAATGACCTGTATTATTTTAGTTTACACTTTCATCTTTTATCAGCAAATTTTGAATTATCTAAATATTTCCATATATTGGGTATTTTAATATTCTACTAGACTGTTGTATAGCGATACAGTTTTGTATGTACATCACTAAGATTCCCTTGCAATCTTCACTGCCTTAAATATTTAAGAACTCATTTTCTTATTGATTCATTTCACTTTTTTCTCCTTTCTCTTCTCTTTTGTCTAAATTGGTTAACTACCTTTATCTCATTCCCCTTTTACTCCTGCAATACTGTTATTGAATTGTACGTACATTTGGTCATTGACCATAAGAAAGGCTTTGATTGATTTTAAAGGTCTACCAGACAAATGTTTATTTTGAGAAAATGATGAAGAATGAGACGTTGTTTCTAAAAACTAATGGAGGATTTGAAAACAGATTTAGCAATATATTTACCTTGCCATTTTTGACTGATTTCAGTGATGAATTGACTCTGCTAAGAAATAGGAAAGAGGTTCCATTTTATATATTTGTGTGCTGTAGCTGAAAGCATTACAATTCAGGCTAATTCTATTTCTTAAAAAGCTTTTGGGTTTTTAAAAGGATTTTTTGGTTTTACTGTACTGCATTTCAATTTTTTTCAAGTATAATATACTCTGCAACTGATGGAAAGATTTTTTTTCTTTTACCTGAATAAAGAAACTGAAATGTAAAATATACTTCTAATAAAAAAAAGATAAAACAAAAATATTTTGTAATAACCAGTTTTGCCAAATATATTAAATCCATGAGGAAGTCTGTGTGCATTCTTTAGTTCTTTGGAAAGACTCTGCAAGAGGAAAAAAATCATAGGAGTGACATTTATTTATTTATTTCTCAATTTTCTACACTCTCAATCTCACTAAGAGACTAAAATTGTTTTAAGCTTGCTTTCATTCTTTTTTTTTAACGCAAATATATTTTTCAAAGTTATAATCAACAACCAGTTAGTTTTGATTAGAGTCTCATGCCTTTAAATGAAGCTTACAAGTGAGTTGTAAACTCTCCTGGAACTAACATAGATAGCACCTGAAATGTAAGACACCATAAAGAAAACCTGACAGGGCCTAACAGTATCCTAATGCTATAGGGAAAAAAAATCTTATTTCTTGTATAGTCTGTACATCATAAGGGTCTATTTACTTCCTGGTGATAAAGTGGTGACTTAAACTGTGAAAATTACTATCATCCATCTCACCACATGCATTCCCATGCTTAGGAAGTAGAAATGAATGGAATACAACGTGGTTTGCAAACAAAAAGCTTTAGCAAGCTTGAGGGGAAAATGCTTTTTATGTGATTTGGCAAGAGTGATCAGCCAACAGGAAAATGCAGACTCTTATTCAGCCAAAAGAAGCACCCCTCATGTTCTGGAACTTCAAAAGAACTGTTTGTTTCTGTGTATTGGACCTAATTCAGAACTGTGGCACTGCTTCTCCAACCTCAGAAAAGTAGTAGTTAATTCCGTTGTTTTATTCCAGCCCTTTCTTCTTTATTTTTCTTTAAATTGTGGTGCTTTTACAGGCTGGAAATATTTATGCATACTGTGATGTTTGCATATAAAATGGAATTTTAGTCCCTTCAGAACTCTACTCCAAATGCAGTAGGAATTATATTGTTTATCTACCTGCATCTCCTGGAATACCCCTTCAGCTTAGCTTTTATTTGATATGGCAATTAATAATTCTCCATGTGGGAATGGTGATGATACAAAAGAAATCTATGAACTGAATTCTCCTTGCCTTTTGTAAACAGAAAGTATGCTAGGACCTCCTTGTACCAAATGTATGTGCCTGTTTATACATGTGTGCACAATTCTCTACAACCCCCAGACTGATTTTATTCTGAAAATGCCTTGTTTTAGAATATTCTTGATTAGGGCTATATGGTGCTTCATATTCAAAGGGCAAAATATGTTTTGGAGGACATGAATGTATCCTATCAGCACCTCCTTAACCTACTGTATCTTTCGTGCTTGTGCTGAAATCCACAAAAAGACACAGCTGTTAAAGGAGTTCCTAAAAGTACTTTATGAACATCACTGGACGATTTGAAGCATCTTTTCACCTTCAAATACGAAGCACTGCACATTTTTACTACCTTATATATTTTCAAAAATATACAGCTATATCTAATTAAGCATTATGTAATAAATGTGATGGAAGCTGTTCTACCATGTTTTTTCCCCATTAAGACAAATAAAAATGTATTGCTTGAATTCAGAAATTTTGACCCTGGTTTAGTAATACCACCGTTCACATTCAATTATGGAACCTACAAGTCTTGGTGGACATCCCTACATTCGGATGTTTCCTGATTTAATATACAATTATCCAGTAACACAATGCCAAAAAATTGAAGATTTGTTCAGTTCCTTAGGCAACAGAGAAGTATTATAACTACCCTTTGTGCCTCCATGAGCATTCTTCTGCACTTTGTTGAAAGGATATGCAAAAGCATTCATAAAATTCAGCACCCATCTCAATTCAATTACTGAGTTGAGTGACTCAGTATATGTATTATCCTGGATCTACAATAATCAATTCTTTTTACTTATTACTCAGTAATTTAATAACTGACATTTCCTTCAAACCACAGCATAATTGAGATAGACTCCTTGAATTAAGATGGTAGAAAGCCAACAAAGCCTAGGATATTTCTGGTTAAGAATGAATTATATAACATGACAGCCAATGCTTATTAGTTAGGGAGGGTATGCAATATTTCTAGCATTATTAGAGACAGCAAGTTAGCAAACATGACTTGAAAGCATCTCACTCTCAACTATAGGTCTTCTTTCATACTCAACATTTTTCCTTTTGCATATTCTAAATCAACTTCAAATCTCTGTTATTGGGAAAAGAATGGTTTTCAGCCAAAACACTTCACCTTTTGTTCATTAAAACATTACTATAAGTTTAGAATTTGTGGTCATCCAAAATCAGGATTCTATGTCTATGTAAGAAATATAATTTTCTAAAAGACCCCATACAGTTTCTCACAGATATATGAATTAAGAATGTGTATGTATGCATGTATTCAGACTATTTAAAAGGGGACCATTATATATGCATTGTATTTAATTCTGAAATTATTTTTAAAGATTAATATAGTGGAGGCAAATGATAGTTTGCAATTAATTTTTCAAAGGAACCTGATATGGTTAAAACTTGGTTTTGCCAGTAAGTTTGGGGGCCCTAAGGGGGTGCTCATCTCTGGAGATGGTTGATGTGACAAGACCTTATCCCTGTGCCATCCATCTCCTTAGTTCCATTTTTTTTAACACTTTAAAAGTTTTAATTTGAATTTGAATTCTTTATTGTCATTGTACATATATACATAGTATACATACAATGAAGTTCACATAACACCCAGAGACCACACCCAACACACACACACACACACACACACACACACACACACGACAATCCCCAAATGCCCCCTCACTCACCAAAATTTCCCATCCTCTAAAAACACACAAGCATCCTGATAGGAATGTAAGTCACCGAACAGTTATTTGGGTTGGAAAATATAAACCAGGACAGACATTTTAATACTGCATCTTTAAGAGAATACTAAAACTGTAATTGGCTGTAGTTCCACAAATGGCCATAAGATGGGAGCTAGAAACCTGGGTTGTTTTTGTCTCCGTATCTATTCCTTCTGTTGGAGAGAGTTGCCGTTCCTCCTAATGACTGTTACTGATCCTTGATGTAAGTCTATTACTGAACTTTTTTTGATACTGGACTTTGATATTTGGATTATCCCTGAACTGGAAACAGACTGCTTTACCTGTGAATTGACTTGGGCTGCTTATCTTGAATTGTGCTTAAACGTTTTATTGGAAGTAAAAACCTACATTTACTGTACAGTGTTTCTGTGTGTTTGTGTATTATTCTTCACTACTCTCACTACGTCTCTCTGTATGCACTCATTCTCCTAACAGGGAATTACCTCAACACATCCACACAACAGACCAAGTAATACAGTCCAACTACTCATTGATGGTGGTCCTTTTTAATGTGTACTTTTAAATTTTTAATTGCTGTTCTATTTCTAATATGCTTGTCTATCTATCTAACTATCTGGGGGAAGGGACACATACACAAAACACATACACACACACATACACACACACACGCACACACAGACATATAGCCAAATATGGTTCTCCTACATATTTACCTTTGCCCCATTTCATGCTGCAGTGTTAGTATTTAGTAAGAGACTTTAAACATTTTATTTCTAGATAGGAAAAGGAAAGTTAAGAATATATGCCCTAATACCTGAAAGAAAAATGTTGCAACATTTCAAGATTAGGAAAATTATATCCCTAGCTTGTCCACAACTTGAAATGGAACATTGTTAATTGAAAGTAATCATGGGAGGACAACCATATCAGAAAAGGATAAAATGCATATAAAGTAAATCTCTCTCTCTCTTTTCCCCCTTCACCCCCCAAATCATTCACATATAATTTCCCCCCTCAAAGCAATTTAATAGGGAGGAACAATTCTCAAAATAGCCCGGAAGTTAGTTTCAAATTAAAAATGTAATTTAGTGCCTGTTAAAAAAAAAGTAATAAGAAAAGGAGAGAGGGACAATAATAAGTCAGTCTTTTTCTGCATTTTATAATGAGCAAAATGGTCAGACCTGCAATGAAAATTAGAGTAAAAATAAGGTTTCCAGATTCGTTTTAAAATCTGTTACTCCCCCCAAAATAAGACACCATCAGAGCCAACACCAGCCAGAGCATAAAATAACTGAAAGGAACTATACAAGATTAGAAAAAGTGGAGAAAGGTGGTTCACAGAATCTCCAAGAATCAGACATGATTGAATGGATAACATCACAATCATTTCAAGAGGACAAAGTTCTGAAATGTATTGAAAACCAAATTTTATTCAGGCAATTATGATTCCACATGATATACCAGTATAATGAAGCAGAATTTAGTGGGATAATATATGATTTTCTGTTTATCAAGCCATACATTTTGCTATAAAAACATGAGCATACAAACATAAAAATGCTAAATTTATAATATAATACAATGCATTTTTTAATTCATCCACTCATTTGGTCAATGTATATGCTATCCACTGCCTTAATGGTTCTGGGAAGCTTACAAGCAGCAGTAAAAAAAAATACATACAAGGTAAATTAAATGATTAGTTAAAATACAATTAATATAACTCCTCAATTCTATTAATTTGCTAATTCAGATACTTTTCAAATTTTTGATTTGTTTCAAAATAAGAATTGCATAAATGGCTGTTTTCTGCAAAAACAAAGAGCTACTGCTTTCATTAGGAAAGACCTGAGAACACTATTGTACTTGGTTATTAACTAATTCATGGAACATGTAATTTATAGAAGACCATTGCAGAAAATAATTTTGGATGATCAAATGCAAAGCTACAAGAACCCTGATAAATAATTCTTTACCAACAATTTTTCACTTTCTAAGGGATCTTGCAATACAAAAAGATGTTGATTTTGCCTGGAGCAATTTTAAATTGCCTCTGGCAACAAAAACTAACTAAAAACTAATCCTTTTTACAGCTTATGTACTGCAGGAAACTGGCTAATTAAAAAAAGGAAGAAACCATTGCACTGTGCTGAAGCTCATTTCAATACTGAGTGAACTTTCAGTTCACCCATATGGACTGATCTTTTCACTCTCAAACTTGAAGGCTGGTGTACGATTTTCATATACAAAGGTTTCTGCAGGCGCTCTTATGTTGAGCTTTACACCTAATTAAGATATCTTAATGGGCTGAGCCAGCCTGTTTATATGTACTAAGAGCTTATCTTCCTTTCCATTTACCATCCTCTACATAACCTGAAATTTAAGTCATTTGGAATCTGGAAGTCTCTTTTGTCTGCTGCAGTTCATTATTATTACTTTTTTGTAGGTATTCAGGTTCAGACCTGTTATTTAAAGTGGGTTACGTCAGATGCTGAACTTAGCAAATTTAGAACAAAGCTAGAGAAAAGAAGAAACCATGACTTTCGTTTTCAGCTCTAGGCTGGCAACCCTCCTTATAATTTCTGCCAAGAGTAGACAATCATCGACACTGGTTGCATATAGTGGAAAACTTGTGAACCAGAGTGGAAAGTTACTTCTAATCCACTTCCATCTCAGAACAAAAATTCATTTTAATTTTATTTATACTTTTTAAGCTCAATATTTATTATTAGTAGAATAGTCAAAGTGGAATTTCACTATGGATTGGGAGCAACCTGACAGAAGCAACATTGTTAATATTAAGAATCACTTGCAAAAGAATATGAGGGTTTCCCCCCCCCCCTTCGCTCCCAGATTC
>BHFT01000157.1:0-58422 GCA_004320025.1 Laticauda laticaudata | reverse complement strand
TGGAACATTTTGCTCGTCCGCTGTGTCCTTTTTGCATCCGTTGGGCGGTGTGACATGGGCTTAATGTACAGCATTTTAGTTTATACCTTCTATCTTTGTTTGATTTTTAAATCAGTAATTATTTCGCATAGTATCATAATTGGAGATTGGAACCTCCTGCTGAATTTGGGAATCTTTGAAATACTTTCCTTGATCTTCTGTGTCTGTAAACATTTTTGAAATATTCACATGTCATTGTAGTTGCTTCTTGCCTCTTCTAACAGCTCTCTGAAATACTTGGTTAAGTTCTTTTCTGTGATCTTTCATCACTTCTTTTCCGTTCTTTTCAAATTTCTTTACCTGTTGTGATATCCATAACTCTGGTTTGTACTGTTTCCTGATTTTTGGTAGTTTCTTTTCATATTCATCTTTAACCACTCATTTGATTTCATTCCATAGCTCCTCTGGTTCCCTATCCAGGATGTTCATGACTTTAAAATGATCACGGGTGATCTCCTTAAAATGATGGGTATATGCTTAAGATCTTATCATGGAAACTCTGGCTTTTTTTCTTTAGCTTATCTTAAAAGTTGCACTTGAGTAATTTCTATTCCACTTGTAATGCCTTCACTGTTATAACAGAGCTCTTACAGCTCCTTGTACCAATAATATAGTTGGTTTGATTTCTGTGTATTTCATCTCATGATGTCCACATATAAAACATCATTTTAATTGCTTGAAGAATGTTTTAGCTGTGAAGAAATAATTGGATTGGTAGAAACTGCTTTACTTCTATTCTCCTGCTTCATTTCTGTTTCCCAGGGTCATACTGTCAAACCATATATTTTCTTCACTGCTTTCCAATTTAGCATTCCAATTTCCAATCACAAGAACAGTTCTTATTTATTTCAGATTGAAATTGACCATAATATTTGTAAACATGGAAAACTAATATATTGAGTAGATATTCATTTTGAGATCCATAACTTAAAGCATCACACTGTTTGCCTAGTAAAAGGTAATGGTTTCCATGTCCAGTTGTGCTCTAGAGTTGGCTCTAGGGCTTGGTGCTTATCTTCATTTCTTGGTCAAGGGAGCCAGCATTGTCTGAAGACATTTTCCATGGTTATGTGACCAGCATGGCTATATGCCAAAGTTCATGGAAAGCTGTGACCTTCCACCAAAGTTGTACTATTTATGTATTAACATTTGCATGCTTTCAAATAGAACCTGGGGCAAGAACAGGAGCTTATCTCACTGCATTCAAGTCTTGAACCCAGTGTCAAGCTCAAAATGGACATATATGTAGCCATTTTAGTTAGGTTTAATATGTATTCTTTTCCTTACTTTCTCTGTGACAGTCATGGGGGAAGGGTTTGGGGTTTGTCACATTCATAAGCGGGGAGGAGTGGAGATAAAGAGAATGTTTTGGCTAGGTGATCTTCTTTCCCATGAGAAATGAGCTGTCCTTGCTTGGGCCCCCTAAGATGGAGATTTAAGACATCAAGCATCGTTGAATTATTTCTATTGGAGAATGTGACTTTTGGGGATTGTTTCTAACTTGTAATATTGAGAGGTAATTCCAGGTTGTGTCAGATCTGGAATTACCATGGACTTTGCCAATTTGATGCTTTCCTAAATAAAATAAATCTTTTTTCAAGATAGACTTTGTATTTTTTCTTTTTAAATGGATTTCATCACTTGGAAACCTGACATTATTCCGGATCTCACAAAAACCATAATCCCGGAGAGGGGCTGTTATTCAGGGTCCTGAGCCCTGGCTGCTTACCTGGCATTTTGGGTAACAGTAAAGATTCAGGGAGGATGGCAGAAGGACTGGATCCAGGAGCACCAGAACTCTGCGGGGGGCCTTGTATTAAGTTACCGGTTGAGCAGCAAAGAATTCCCCAGGAAACCATCAGAATAATGGCAATCATGGAGGATATTGCATGCCAACTATGGGTTCATCCGAAATCTCCGAGAGAGTGGTCTGGAAGCACAAATATCCAGCGGATGGAAAAAGATCTGCTTGACCAAGCAACCCTTCCTGACCCACTCATCGATTGGCCGTTAACGTCAGCCAGGGAGTCTCAAGCCATAATCTTAGAGTGGAAAGCTGCAACAGGACCCATAGGACCTATGGGAGACCACAATGAGCTGGCTGAATGGCAACACCAAACAGCAGTGTGTTGCCAAACCTTCGATGATCTACCTGGAACAGCTTGTGCTGGAACAGCTTGTGATGGGACGCGAAGGCAGGGGCCAGCAAAGGAGGCAAATTCCCACCTGGAGAGATCATGAAACAAGAGCTTCCAGCCCATAGACCTTTGGTTTAACCCAGTTGTTGGGAGAATATTCTCTTCCCAGAAGAGGGTGATCTACCATTGCGGGAGATCTTCCACCAATATACCGTTTGCCTCTGAGAGTGGGACACAGAGGGGTGAGTAGGAGGGGGAGTCCACAAAGAATCCATCGAGGAACAAGCCCTCCCCCCTTATTTTCAATTGCTTTCCAATTGACAAGTTCAGTGTCTTTAACCACTGAGCCATTGTGTGATTGGGTATAACAAGCATGGAAATGGTTAATAATGAAGATAATGCACAGGAGTCATGATTAATAGTTATACTTTCTACTTTTTCCACATCCTAAAATGTGAGTCTTGGTGTCTTAAGTTGCATAGCTGCTTGTTATCTTGACACAATGCCACTGGAATTGAGGTACTTTATTTGTTTATTTGATTGCTTGATACTCCACCTTTCTGGGAAGTATTCAGGGCTAGGATTTGACCCATGCTCATTCATCTCCCTGCCTGCCTGTGTTAACTCTCTGTTTATAAAATGTAAAATATGTCTCAGTAGGTTGTAGTAGCTGGATTACTTCATCTTGGCTTGGAAGCTGAAGCAGGATTGGGTTTGGTTGCTGCTCAGGTCAGAGATCATCAGAAAATCCCAGGACTTCATACAGGGAAGAAAAATCATTGGCAACCCTCTTCCATTTTGTGCACATAAGCACCAGGGGTCAAGTTCAACTAGAGGGCATCTTTTCTTTTCTATAAAATTCAGACATCTTTAAAAGGGGAGCTGGCACATTTTATGGAGGACAAGCCCATTAATAATAATGATTCCAGCTCATGGTGTGGAAAAAGTATAGAGGGAGAAATGGCTTTAATCTGAATGGATAAATATTTTCTTAAATACCAAAGTTAGAGAGCCATTTTCTTTGGAATATAACCATAAACCTGCTCTTACCCACTGTGGCTTTCTTTTAAGTAAAGGGCTGGTCACTTTAAAAACTGGAATAATATTAAGTTTACTTGGAGAAATGTAAGGAAATGTAGCCAAGCATGATTCTTAATAATTAGAATTCTGGCACTACAGAAGCACTAAAAATCAGACTTAACCTTTAAAAAAAAATATACATCTGATTTAGATTGAGGTTGAAATATGGTGAGGTTTTTAACTGGAAATTCATTCATTGGCCCCTTCTGTATTTCACAGTTGTGATACTGAAAAAAAAAGATATTATACTTTTTTTCCAAATATTCAGCCAAATTCATATCTGTTTAAAAATAAATTCTGCACAAAGGACATCCAATCATTATCCTTTCTACTGGGATAATAAATGGGATGCCCAAATGATATTTGTTTTAATACTGCTTACTAAATATCGAATCTGTAGTAGTTGCCTACTAACTATTGAATTTTGAAATATGGAATGTATGTGGAATGTTCTAGATGGGATAGCTGGACTTCAGAAAAGTTTTGTCGTACCAATGGCATTTTTTACAAATTGTAATTGATAGTCCAAAGGAACATTCAATTTTAGGAAGAAATGGTACTTGTGAATTATTGAGTTATCTGAGTAGTACTGGTCATTTGTTATTTTTAACTTTCGTACTAGAGAGGTGTGATGACTTAGCGGTTTGTCCACTGAAAATCTGACAGTGGGGTGAGCTCCCATTTCTTGTGGCAGCTCCTGTCCATCTAGTAGGTCAAAAGCATGCAAATGCAAATAGATAAATAGGTACTAGATCAGTGGGAAGATAGCTATTTAAATAATTACAATTAAAATGAGTATTTGATTTTGGTATCTGAAAATTATCATGTCTGGTCAATATAAATTTTTATAATATCAAGTGGCACTGTATTTACCCATTCTTTGAACTAATCTGCAAAATAATTTTTCAAGCAACTGTTTATAAACATTCCTCTTTGCTTTTTTTTTTTTTTTTNTGCTTTTTTTTTTTTTTTGCTGCTGCTGTGCTTTACAAATTTATAAAAACGTGGGAGAGTGGAAACAATGTTGTATATGTTTCAAAATAAAAATATTATATTTGGATGAAGATCCGAGATTTGAATCCATGCTGTCTACCAAATATCTTATCTAAATATAGTACCACAAAGTTCTTGACAGTGTTGATCCATCCTTCCGGGTATTTATAAGACATTCCTTCTCTTTAAAAATATGTTACCTATTAAAACTGACTCTCTCAGTTCCTTTTCAATGTATTTGGCAGAGGAATAAAATCCTGCATGTCACACATAGTATACCATATAGGAACAAGAATTGTGAAACCTTTTTGACCTCTTCCTTGAAATCCTCAAAATGCTTTTAAGATTTCATCAGCCCTATTTTTACAAAGATGAAGTCATCATTTTTATAGAGTTGCATAAACTTTACAAAAATGGTTTTGTGGTCCAACAGGTCAAGAGAGGTTTGATTAGAGTGCACTGGGATGAAAAACATGGAATGGGGAAAAAACAGCTAAATGCTCGTGGACTTGCTGTCTCTGCTAGGTCACAGCCATCAGCTGAAAATGTATTAGTCAAAATTGTAAGAAGAGGCAATTCTATGGATAAGTCTTTTCATCTCTGCCAGAATTCGTGCATGGGTATATATGGGTTTGGGAGAATGAAAGCTGACAAACTCAGTGTGGAGAAGGAAATTTACCCCATATATGTTTCATGTTATAAAAGCAGTATGGTTCAATCTTTGGTCTTTTCAGAGTGGGATAAGGAAAACTTTTGAGAGATCCTTGTTAGGAATGATAGTCACCTAACAGTTGGGTTGGCAATATATAAACCAGGAGAGTCATTTAATACTGTTGTATCTTAAAGAGAATGTTGTAATTATGATTGGCTGAAGTTCCTCCAATGGCCATAAGATGGAGGCAGAAACCTGGTTTGTTCTTTTTTGCATTTCCTTTGCTTTCCCTTTTGCCTGATCGTCATTCTGCTTGAATTGCTGTGAGTCTTTCAACTATTCGCAAACTCTGTTCACTAAACTTTGTTTATGACACTGGAAAAGAAAAGGACTTCATTTTTGGATTATCCATTTTTGGACTGATTATTTTTGAATACTAACTGCTTTAACTGCTTATGATTTGGACTGTTTGTTGGACTTTGTTTACCCATTTACAGGAAGTAAAACTTACATTTTACTATTCAGTGTATTTGTGTGCTGGTTGTGTATTCATCACCATGCTCACTATGTTTCCCTGAGTGCATTCATTCCCCTAATGGGGAATACCTCAACACCCCTCTACATCAGTGTTTTTCAATCTTGGCTACTTGAAGATATACTGTACTTCAACTAGGGAGCTATATTCAGTGGGTCCTAGGTGGCAGGCCTTTTCTGCTGTGACCTCTGCTTTATGGAATATTCCCCCTCCCCGAAGTAAGTTTCCAGTTTTGAATTTCTGCAAGTCCCTCAAAACATTGTTGTGCCATGA
Organism: Laticauda laticaudata; assembly: GCA_004320025.1. NCBI lineage: Eukaryota > Metazoa > Chordata > Lepidosauria > Squamata > Elapidae > Laticauda > Laticauda laticaudata. The sequence continues at coordinate 52,712 of BHFT01000157.1, read as the reverse complement.
AGCCCGGGGACCCCAGGGGATAGGTGAATCATTGATGTGGCTCTCCAATTATTAATGTCTCTTCACCTATATATTTTTGGATAGCTTCTTAATGTTTTTATTATAATAATGGTAATTATTTTATTATTTATTAATTTAGCTGTTTTTCAGTCTTGTATGTAGTGCAGAGCATACAGTGTTTGAGGGATGGGCAGCTATATAAATTTGACAAATAAATGTGATAAAAAAAACCTCCCACAATTCCCTAGCCAGTATGGGATCTTCAACTTGTCAAGTTTGAGAAATACTGTTAGAGAACAGTCGTTAGTAACTATATACACAGTACTGAGCTATAAAAGACTTGTGGTCTAATTCAGTGCAAAGCAACCATCCAGTCATCCCACCATTTCATACTAATATGGCTCTTGGGTAGTACAGTTCAAAGAAGCTTGTTGGCTCGTCTCTTATTGTGTTAGTTAATTCATACTAACAGTCAGTAGGAGACAGTTTTTATTATTGTTATTATTTTCCATAGATGCTCCTTTTAAAAAGATAATGACCATAGAACACAAATTGCTTTGCTGCTATTTGTTTTAATGGATTCCATGTCTATTGCTAATTGTTCCCATTCCCAGATTCCATTATATAGCCCTTCTTATTCAAATAACCTCCATGTAAAAAGATTGTAGCCTTTGTAACACGAAAACCTGATCAGACTGCAGAATGGTGCCCCAGAGAAAATGGAGGAAGACCATTGCCTGAGTCATTCAAATGTAGACAGGACTGAACATTTGAAGGTTATTTCTGTTTGGCAAAGAACAACACTAAATTGGCAGGGAGGTGGAAAAGATGACATAATAGATCCTTTCTATGTCTGATTCTTGTGAATCAGTCAAAATACATTACTACATGCTATGTATCAAGCACATGGCCAGGCTATAAACTCTGAATTTTACTTCAGAGTGGAAATCTTGACATACAGTTTTGGCTGAGAGGGAGAGATTAATATTTCAGTAATCACAAGGCTTTCTAAATTCTAAGTCTCTCTTTTGAGGGTTTAAAAAGATTTGTAATATGTATGGTTTAGCATCCTGACATTGGATTGCTAAAATGTGATTTATATAGCAAACCAATTGATTTTTTTAAAGGAGGAATTTATTCTTAATTTGATTCTTTAAGACTTGCTGTCCTTCTTCATTCCTCTGCATTCATCATTTCTGGGATCACAATATTAAGTGTACCCTAGCACTGCATATTTTTACCTGTGCTTCAGAATTTCAACCATCTATGGATGGATGCCAATCCAGATCATTTCTATGTTTTTATTTATAATTCTTTCAGTTAAAACACTTCACGATTGTTATTGCAATTATATTTTTCTGGATAGTGATAACAAGTTCTCAATGGACCTGCTAGTTTGTCATTAGTCAATCCTTTGCAATAATATTATGAATTTTAATTGCCTCCTATATTTTTATTATTTTTATTATTATTATTTTAGTTCAAAATGATGTAGGAGAAATCATCTAGAGATGTGGGGTGAAAAATGGCAAGTGTGAAAGTACACAACTTTATTTTTATCTGGACATAATAAACTAAATATGAATAAAATGAGATTTAGTTTAGATCATGGGTGCTCTGTCTATGAACTTGTGCAACAGAAGGGCAGTCTAGAAGGATTTGTATGAAGAATAAGGTTTTGGTTTTCCATTCAGTGAAAGTAAATAAGCTTCAGGAACCCTTTTATGTATTTAAATTGATACAGTATCTACAAACTTAAGAGGATGGTAAGTGGCCTCTGAATGTATACAATTTACCTCTTTATTACTTTCAGCTTCAATTGTTTCAAAGCATAATAAGTGATGGTAAAAAAACCACCCGAGTTTATAAATTATTTAATGAAATTTATTTTAATCTGAATTAATTTTAATCTGAATTTATGCAGTCATTTTTATCTGTTTTATGTCCATTTTTAATGTTTATTTTATTTGAGAACTTTGATGTTGGGCATGGAAACTTGAGAGCCAGTTTGAGAAAGTGATTAAGGCATGAGGCTAGAAACTGGGAGACTGAGAGTTCTAGTCCTACTGGTACCATGGACAGAAGTCATCTGGGTGACCTTGGGCCAGTCCCTTCCTCTTAGCGTAGGAAGGAGATAATGGCAAACCACTTTTGAAAAATCTTGCAAGGACTTGTCCAGGCAGCCTCCAAGAACTGGACATAATTGAATGGAAGGAAAGAATAGAGAACTTGCTTACAAAACTTAATTTATTTTTACTTATTTATAAATGTATATGTTCCCCATCTCAATGTGGGGTAAACATACTTAGTTACAATAATAATTTTAAACTGCCTTTTTAACTTATTTAATGCATACTATCTGAATCAATAGTTGAACCCAAATATAGTGATTCAGAATTTATACTTGTCTGAATTATGTAAGGTACTGCATACAATTGTGAATATTAAAAGAAAGCCAAAAATAATTCATATATTTGAGAAACTAATGTGGGGAAAATATATAATTGGTTTTCAAAAATGTATATTATTAATAAAAAGAGTCAGCAGGGTATAACTGTTAAGACTAGGAGAAGCAAGTTCTGAGTTCAAATTCCCCATCTGTCAATCACTGTCTTCTCAGCCCAATATGTGATAGGATTCTTGCTGAAGAGAAAAATGGGAGAAGAAAATGTTATACGTGCCACTGTTAGTGTCAAGTTTAACAATACCTTTTTTTAAAAAAATGCTAACAAATGCAGAAATAGAATTTAAAAATGTTGTAGGATTGGAGAAACAAAAACTCAACTCATCCTTTTAAAAAAAAATCCTAGTACAGGAACAGAAGAAAAATACCAGGAAGAGCTCCAGCCATAAGAAACAGCATTTACCCTTGTTCTAAAATAATCTTTATGGGACTGGGATTGAAATTTCCCTCAATTTTCAGTGAGGGATCTCTCCCTCCCATGTCTCACAATTCTATTTCCAAAGGCCATTTGCATTTACCAGTGGCCTTGATAATGTAGAGAGATAGCTGTTACACTTTTCTTTTTAATAATAAATGGGATTTTTCTAATAATGTAAATTGACCTCGCTACAGCAGAATTGCATCTTCCAAGTAATTGTCGACTTCCCTGCTCCCCAAAAATAATTCATTCCTGAATTAAATTTAGTCTACAGTCCATCTGGGTGTTCAAGATGGAATGCAGATAAACTGGAGAACCCTCTGGAGCTCATAATAATGAAGCTCTGGCAAATATTTCTATAAAGGCAAAAAGCCAAATGTCCGCTCCAAAGAAGGAACCCATCAGGATGATATTCTTTAGAGGGTTTCATATCTTGAAAGCAAGGCATCTGGTCTCTTTGAAGGAAAAGTATGTACAATTCATGTAAGCATGACATGACCTTAGGCTTCATTTAGAAGATTGTAAAATGGACATGAAAGATGAATAGTCATTGGCTATGAACTCAAAGGAATCTATGTTCATTGTGATACTGAATATCAGTCTCTCAGTCACAGCAGTAAGACTGTTTGTCTCTAGACCTTCCTAGTAGATTTTCCTAATGCTGTAATATAGCCAATATTTGAGTTGAATTAGCAGGCTATGTTTACATTCTTAGAAACATCATTCCACTTATGCAAGGAAGCCTGTTGTTAGTTAACAGTTTGGAAAATCCTAACATGAAATTGGAGCAGAAATGAAGAGAACTGTTTTTGGAGGAAGCTGCTATTTGTGTTCATCTTAGATTAAGAACCAACTAGCAAAATGGCTTAGGTCTAAGTCAGGGGTCCCCAAACTTGGCAATTTTAAGACTTATGGACTTCAACTCCCAGAATTGAAGAATTTGGAGAGTTGAAGTCCACAAGTCTTAAAGTTGCCAAGTTTGGAGACCTCTGATCTAAGTAAACTCAGACAGAATTGGGTATAAGCATTTCATATCAGCTATTTTTCAGATTAAATGCCTGGGTAATTTATTTGTTAACAGCAGTCTTTCACCTGTCACTCATATTGATTCATCATTACATTGTATTCAGAAGATGGTTATACTTAAAACCCCACACCTCATTCAATGCGGAATGAGTATCCTGTATAAGCTTTCCACAAGTTTACAGCCTGCATTCCAAATATGCAATTAAGAACGGCTGTTTTGCAGCTACTAATTCTATTCTTAAATTTCATTGCTTATTCAAAACTTTGACTCCCTTTGCTTGTTTTCTTGGGCCTGAAAGCAAGCAAATAAGCTAACAAAACCTCATACAGTATGGATTATTTTTGTTTTATTTGTTCGAATTGATGGGCAGCCCAGTTGCTAAACACCTAGCAGGTTCCTTCATCTGTAGAGAGCTGTTTTCAATGTTAATCATTTTTCCATACCAACCCTGGCTTTCAGAGAATTGCTGCCATTATTATCAGAAAATAATAAAAAAGTAAGTCCATGGAATAGAATTGTATAATGATTAAGAACTGAATGGCAATCTTCAACAAACTTTCACAACAATATTTTTTGATTTAGCAAAGAAAAATGAAAATCATAACTTTTCCCATTATGAGTTTACAGGATCCATTTCATAAGACATTTTTTGAAATGTCAGAATTGTGTCTAATATCTTAACAATCTGTTGGCCTCTTTACACAGCAGTAAAGAAGTAAAACAAAAAGTCAAAGCCAGCAATATCCCCAGAGTCTTAAAATAAAGCACACCCTTTACATTTCAGTTCCTGTTGTAGGTCTTCAAAGTTTACAGAAGATTGGAAAAATATTTCAATAGGTGTTTTATGATTCCATTTGAGTTGTATATGAGTGTCCCTGATATTTCTACTGACAGACATTTCCATGTTTTATCTCATAATAGTAAAATATTACCCAAAGATGATTTTTCAAGTAAACCATCCATTAGGACTGGGTGAAACAGGGCTGCTCTGTTTCAAGAAGACTAATCTAGGCTGCTGCTGCAATCCAATTTCAGGCAATTACAGCTAGAAAAGTTGGGTTGATTCGCTGCCTCAGTTCAAAGCACTGAAATGGGACAATTCATTGCAGCAAGGCTACTTTCTTTGGCTAGAAATGAGCCCGCACAGAAGCTTCCTTTAGGTGCCTAATTAAAGCAGCATGTATCTGAAAAGCATACCTTCACTCCAGTGATGGGATTCAAATTTTTTTACTACCAGTTCTGTGGGTATGGCTTGGTGGGTGTGGTAGGGGAAGGATACTGTAAAATCTCCATTCCCTCACCACTCCTGGGGGAAGATTACTGCAGAATCCCACTCCCTCCTCATCTTGCTAACCTGCTTTCCAGCTCCATTCTCCTGTGCAGGGTTACAAAAGAAGACTCAACCAATCAGCTGGGACTTGGGAGTCAGATAATACTTGGGGGCTTGGCCAGTCAGAGGAGGTATTTGCTGGTTCTCTGAATTACTCAAAATTTCCACTACCGGTTCTCCAGAACTGGTCAGAACCTGCTGAATACCACCTCTGCTTCACTCTGATGGTCACTTGAAAAGGTAGTTGATTCAAAGTTTAGTCAGGCTGAAGGGTACCTTCAAAGTTCTGTCTGTCTATTGATCAATGTCATCTTGGCAACCTGAAGATGTGTGGACTTCAATTCCCAGAATTCTCCAGCCAGCATGGATAAACCCCACTCTATGTTAATAAGCCACCCAGAAGGCACTTACAAAAATTCAACAGAGAAATATTTTTTAAAAAACAAACCCTCAAAGTCCTGTTTTTAAATGAGCTCAGTCCTCCTAATCTGTATAATAAATAATAAGGTGACCAAGCATCCTCCTAAATTTAGGGAGAACAGTCCTCCTTTTGTAAGTTCTGTCCTCTCTCAAAATGGGTCCTCCTACATGTCCTCCTTTTTGATATTTGAAGACTAATCTGCAAATCTCCATATTTGATTAATGCCGATCCGATCCATTGTGTGTGGCGTGCCATATTTGTATTTGACATGACGATTAATCAAGGCTCTGTACAGTGCAGCGAGACGTGATTATGAGACGCATGCGCTCCACAAAGGAGAATTATGAGAGTGTGCTGTACGCAAGAGTGTGCCATGCGCAAGTGGCTTTGGTTTTTTTCTACAATTTGTGTCCTCCTTCTCATTGTAAAAAAGTTGGTCACCTTAATAATAAGGGAGGATTGACTCAGCCTTTCATCCTTCCAAAGTTGGTAAAATGAGGATGTAGATTGTTGGGGCAATATGCTAACCACTTAGAGAAGGCTGTAAAAGCACTGTAAAGTGGTATATATGTCTAAGTGCTATTGCTAGTGCTAAGGATCTTATCTCAACTTCAGTGCCAGCTAGTTCCAAAAAATATATCCTGCCAAAGAGAAAGAAGTATTAAGCCCATGTCACACTGCACCAATAGATGGAAAGAGGATGTAAAATGGAGAAAAACGCTTGCCATCCGTTGGTGAACGCGATGCATCCGTTCTGTACTCACTGCGTGTGTGATTCATACGTTCTATCCGTCCAGCATCTGTCTACTGAGATTTCCGTCCAAGCATTCTGTCCTACTTGGTAAGATTCATCGCCGCTCAAAAAGTCTTAGTGAAGCTGCACAGAAAACTTTTGATCTAGGCCGGCATGAACTCATTCCGCAGCGTCCTTACACTCACGCGAACACATCAATGGGGAACAAACGTTACTAGCATCGCGTTACATGTCCGCCTGTATCTGCTCGGCATTCACTGCACATCGCGCAACTCGCATCCACTTCCCAAGTGGAAAACGGAAAGAGGGAGGAAGCGAAACAGAACAAGGAACATCCCGCGCCAGCATAGTAGCATGACATAGAAAGGATGTCAACAGAGATGCATGCTCACACATTAAATAGACTAACTAACACAGACAAAAACGTTTTGCGTATCATGTGCACGTATCTCCAAGATATTTAGGATAGTCTGCAGGATGTCTAGAGGATGCAGAAGGACACCTATATTTTCATTATAAAAAGGGGGAGAATTATCAACCGATGGATCTCCACTTTCAAGTCCCAGCAGCCCTGCTGTGGCAGACCTCTTCAGCCTGCTCTTGCCTTTGAGCTCTTCTCTAACAGCATCCAAGTCCATCTCCCACCATGGCAGTCGTGCACACTCCTTTTGGTAGCCGCCAGTCATCTCTCAACAACAGTTGCAGAAGCCCTCATACAGGCTCTTTCACCTGTTCTACGGCAAGGAAAGAGGGAGGTGTTCCAAGAAGTGTGCTGGAGTCTAGAAGATGGATTCACAAGGTAAAGAGACCGAGTACGGATGTATTGACAAGCTGATGTGTGGCAGGTGAGTAGAAACAAAGACACTCGTATGCTTCACAGAACTTCATGAGGAGATGCCACAGCCATGTTTGATGAAGTTGTGGAGCGATCTGAGACCCAGAGATTGACACCAAGGCAAACACCAACCTTCCGCGCCCAGCTGGACCCTGGACTGAAGAGGGTGGCACTAGACCTCCATGGACCATCGTACAGGAACATGCGAGTATGCTGGAGGGTGCCACACCAACAACCATTCACAACATTGTGTGGTCAGAGAAAGTGGTTGGCAGCGCCATCATTGAAGAATACGCTGGAGGAGCTCCTCATTGCCCTTCGACTTAGATAGGCTATGAAGAAAGTATTGCAGAAAGGACGTGGTATCAGAAGTGAAACTTCCTCCCAGCACTCGTCTGGAGCCATAGATGGGAAGCACTGTGCGCGCTTTATATCGCGATGCAGAAGCTCCAGCCAACCTCAGAGTCCCTTATTTCAAATACCAATGGCTTTTCAGATCATCCTCTTTATTGCCGCATTGATCGATGCTGGAACTACAAAGCTTCATGTTACATCGCATGCTTCATGCAACGGGTTCAGCTTCATGATGACCCAGTATTACAATTGCCAGTGACGTCTCAAGGATGGGCTGGATGCAACCTCCATCATGGGTCTGTTCCGCATCCAGACCCCTGCCAAATGTTACCACACAGCGATGTGCCTCTCTAACTACTTCATCCATGTTGTGGGCAGCATGAGCGTCCTATCTCCTCTCAATACTACGTCCATGAGCCTACACTTTCAGACTGCCCTCACCGTGAAGAGAAAGACTCTGTCTACTACACGGACTGTCCAGGGAAAACGCGGTGGTGGAGAATGCCTATTAGCATACCCTGGCCAACCAAGGTTCCAGATACTATCTCAACCACCATGCAGCATTGCCCAGAGATTCGTGAGGAAACATCATGGACGAGCTTCTGGCAATCTGCACAATCTCCATGGCGTACCCACTACCCAGTCTTGCAAGAACATGGCCTTGTGGACGCCAACAAGGCAATGGGGCATGGGAGCCTGGGAATGGACAAGGCGGAGGTAAAACCTGATAGACACATGTGGATGTGCCAGGCCCCAACAGAGCGTTCAGCCTGTGAAGGAATGAAGATCAGCGCAAACCCTCCTGAAAAACCAACTTGTGGTGCATGACTCCGCCACGGTCGGAGCAGTAGGGAGAAGTGGCAAAGACGGGATGTAGATGTTATGGATGTCCTTCAGGCCTGTCTCATCGAACACTGATGAGATTGTGCCATGTAGGTTGGAGTTGCCCTACAATAAAACAGGGATGATTTAATTCAAAAAGAGCCTGTGTTTTATGTTGGAAATGTGTTGATGAGATGATTACAATTGTTATTGATAATCTAAAGGCCATAGGTTGTGGCACCTGAGGTGTGGACCCATACATCTCAGTCCCACTATGCTGCACTGGAGGTTTATCTATGACCACTCCTATCCTACCCATCCCACGCTAATACCCACTTCCATCAAGTATCTTGCCCATCCACTGCTATCCTACCCATCCCAGAGCTTATAACCCCCTACGTCCCACATGGCTATTCTGCCGATCCAGCTGGCCTATCCCTTATCCATCCCCACAAGTCTATGCAAAGGCTTTAGCAACCACTTACTTCTAAAATTTACCATCAAAGACTTTATTTAGTAAAAAGAACCTTGAAACCCACAGTGTTTTGAAGCAAAGATAACTTTATTAATAACCAACTGTAAGCAAGGCATACATGACCCAAGTATAAGTGTCCCAACCTGCATAAGATAATCAACGTCAACAAGCGCTAACAACCGCCTGGGCTGCGTCGACACAGCTCTTACTGGCACTACTTCTACCCAGCGTCAGTCACCTGAGGCATGCCGATGGTCCTCAGGGATGAAGGTTCCAGAGTGCCTGGCGCATTTCAGCTAAGTTAGGTGCGGCAGTGGGCTGACAAGTGCTGGTCTGAGGTGCCATCTTGGTGAGGTGTTCCCTGGCCTCCTGATTGCGAGTGTACTACAGGGGAATGATGTGTGCGATGGAAGCTTCTTCTCTAGAGCAGCTGGCTCCAGTCCCATGTATGTTGACTTGAGGCCCTTCTTCAATGACTGCGTTGTTAGTCAAGCTCCAAGAATCTAGAATGACAGTAATGTTCTGAGCCGCAGAGCTGTGCTGTGGCTGGGACGGACAGGCACGTGAGTACCGTCGTGAGTTGACTGTCTGGTCTGCAATGAGATAATACATATCCCATCTGAATGGAGCATGAACGTCGTGTGATCGTTGACGTGCAGGCCCGATCGACAGAGTATGACCTCTGAATTTAATGGGAATAACCGATCCCATGTCAGCTCGGTCTCGGGACTCATGTTGTCATCGTATCGTCAGCGTCCTAGCACGACCTACTGCGGTACGGTGGCATTTCTGTTCAAGGCGGTCATGGCTGGCATCTGATGGTGCGTGCCCGTTTGTATCTTTTCTGAATTTTTTTCTGGCATTCAAGTCACCTCCGAATGGATATCAGATCGGCATCGGTCGTGGCACCTGTTGGTGTGCGATCTATACCTGTGCTCTGGACTCGGAAGGGCTGCCTTGTGCATGCTGGACAACTCCTCAGTAGCCGTAGCCTTGCGTAGGTGAGGGACTGTTGACAAGCCCTTGGAAGGGGCACGACTGTGACATCCACCTGGGGTGGAGGAGCAAGAACTGAGTGTCACGAGCAAGGTTCAGCTGGGGCCTGGCAGCGGTGGTGCAGAAGACCTGTGAACTTCCTCTCCTTGATTCACCTAGGTACTTGCGGATTCGGGCATTTCCACGATAGCGTTGAGGAGGGCTTTTCTGTTAAGAGCGATGTATGTCGCGACTGTACCAGCTGAGAGAGGAGATCTACGAAATGCTCTTGATTTCAACGAGGACAGTGTGGCTCCTGTCCCTCCGGTCTGCTCTCTGCCTGCTTCTGGGAGTGGAGCTGGGGATGGTGTGGTGTGGGTTGCGTCTTCTGGTTGGCAGCGGCCTCTTCTTGCTCCATCTGTGTCATGGGGATCCTCCATGTGCTCCTGGCATGGGGAGGTGCAGCTGTTGGCGGCGGGATCTCCATTGTGTGGGCGTCCAAAGATACCTGCTGGAAAACAGGAAGTTGATTTTGCCAGCAATAGCGGACTGGCTGCGCTGCTTGGGCTGCACTGAGAGAATAGGGTTGACAGAGGGGGCTGCCTCCTCAGTGGCAGATCTCACCCTCCAAGAAGCTGCACCGTTTGGCATCAGCTAGTTACGCGTCTCACTTGATCCATCAGTCTACATCCGCGTCCGCTGAGCTTGAACTGCCGGTCCTGGCTAGACTTCTTCAGTGTGCAGCTTCCCGTACTCATTCAGTGTAGTGCATTGCATTCAAGCACCGAAGGAGACCTCCGAAGTTTAGCCCAGGCTTCTGCCTTCTCTCCTCCAAGCGCCTGCTTCCTCTTGGTTGTCTCGATAGAGCCTGGTGTCCCTTCCGCCATAACGGTACTCGTTCTCTCCTCAAGCCAATTTCAGCACCACTCATCCTGCATGTTTCCATCTGTCGACGTCCTTGACTAGTCATTTGCCTCCACTCGTCCAATTTCGCATTATATGCACTACCTTCTCTCTTCCTCTGCATGGGCCTTCATGGGCCACTTAATCACGAAGACGGGCTTTGGATGGTTTCGTAGCACGGCTGGTCCACACACACAACCACACCAGTAATAGCAGCAGCTAGCAGGCAGCACCAGCGCCCAACAGCAGCAGCACCAGCAGAGTCAGCACCAGTGGCAGAACAGCACCAGCCACCAAGAGACAGCACCAGCATGAGAACAACCAGACACCCAGCAGCCAGTATCAGCACCAGCAGAAGCACCAGCACCAGGGGAAAGCAGCACCGCAGAAGCACCGAGCACCAGCAAGAGTCAGTCACCAGCAGCAGAAGAAGCAGCCAGCAGGCATAGAGTCAGTGCCAGGAGTGGAAGCGAGGTGGGGTCCTGTCGTCTTGCGCAGGGCTGACGAGGAGTTAGGCCAAACCAGGCTCCTCTATCTTCCCCATGGTTGGTTGGCCTGAGATGTGTCTAGGCAGCAGCGTCTTTCCTCTGAATGGTGGACCTGCTTCGCGAGCTGCTTTCCCTTTATATCCACCTGGGGGTGACGCAATGCATCCCCCCGCCATGCGCAGTGAAACGCTTTGCATCCCTAGACATCCGACTAGGCATCCGCTAGGCGTCCATGCAGCTGGCATCCACGTCATTCCTCTTGGGCCATCCGCTCTGCATCCACCCTTTCCGCTGCGCGCCGTCTTCGCTGTTCTCCCACGGAAGCCCTCCGATAGTGTCCATCCGCTTCCATCGCCCCTTCCCACGTCCGCTAGGCTTCCATTCAGCATCCACTTAACATCCTCGCTACGTCTCTCCCCACGTTCCATTCCTTTCCGTCCTGTGTGCTTTCCGTTCTCTTTTTGTTAAATTTGGATGGAAAATTTGCTCGCCCACTGTGTCCTTTTTACATACGTTTTGCATCCATCGGCCGATGTGACCTAGCCTTTAACTGTTGATGCTAAACGTATGTCTGGGAGGCCTGCAAAAAATGCCCTGTTTATATCCAGTTTTGTAGTAATCTCTACTCTTGCAGTTAATTTGAAATTAAGCCATAATAGATTTTGTACACCATACTGAGTATCCTAACTTGGTTTCTGATGACTTTTGCAGGCATTTATTTCAGCACAGTTGTTATGTAGCCATTTTAAGAAATACCATTCTGGCTTTTACATAATACAATGCATTCTGGTCATTCTGAATTTCCGGATCATCTTTGAGAGCTGCTCTATTATGAAAACATTACAATAACAGAGCTTTCATAGAATTATAGTGTTTGATGGCATCTTGGAGGTCTTCTAGCCCAACTCTCTAACATTCATTAGTAGGTTTTGATGTTGCTTACCAAGGAATGCTTCAAAAATACCAGTCTCTAATCCAGGAAGGGGAACAACTAGATTGTCAGATGTTCTTGGGACAGATGTCCACCATCAGTGCTAGATCCAGCAAGAGCCATGTGCTGCAACCTGATTCTTTGAATGGGATGTGCAATCTCATACAGAATAGATATATCTCCTAAATCCTAAATTCCAGTTTCCAGAATCAATATCAACTCAGTTTAGTCCAGATTCATGTTCATTTCTGCTTGCAGTCTGAACAAGAAACAGTTAATCCAAGAAAAGGTAATCCGAGAGCATTGATTAATAATGTTTATTAGAAGGAAGCCCATGTTCCAACACAAGAATTCCATTGAGTATTTTACCTTCAGATAAGATCCCTATATATGGGTAGTTGTGGTTGTTGTGGGGAATGTTCCACCATTTCCTTTTTTTAAAAAAATAAATCCATGTAAATGCCTCTTTAATTCAGCTCATGTTTTCATGGGACTATGCAAGGACTTCTTTAAGGTAAATCAGCACACTTAAGGCCCTGTCACACTGCCCAACAGATGCAAAACGGACACAACGGACGAGCAAAATGTTCCATCCGTTGTATCTCCGCGGCTGCTCCAAAAGGGCGCAAAAATATTGGCCATCAACGCAGAAGCGGATAAACACAGACAGGGGGAAGGACACGCAGAGCACGGTGGATCAGGGAAAACGGCATGCAGAAGTGCGGACATCGGACTTAAGTGGATCTGGACAGAGGGCTCAATGGGAAGGGCAGATGGGCACATCTGCCGCGAAGGGTTTCGGGAGAGTGCTGCAGCCGGGAAAAGTGGAGTGCGGAATGGATCACATTCGCGAATGCGGAGAGTGGAATGCACAGTGGAATAAAGCGGATCGCAGAGTGGAAGTCTTACCCAGCAGATGTCCAGCAGCGGCAAGGCCGAACGGTATGCCCATGGACGTTTCGAATGTTTGCGCATGTTGGGGAGGAGACCATTGCGTCAGCCGCTGTGGAAATAAGGAAGGCAGCTCGGAAGCAGGTCACCCATTCAGAGCAAGAGAAAGACTGCCCCTGCGCCGGACGGATTGACAGCGCTTGGCCTGCCCTGCTGCCTGGCAAGCCTTACGGAGCTGCTGCCATGCCTGCCAGCCTTCCCTGCCAGCATTGTAGCCTGCCTCCCTGGCCAGCCCTCCTGCCAGCCTTGGGTTTCTGGCCAGCCTCCCTGCTCCGGCCCAGACAACCCACAAACATGCGGAAGCAGCAGCAAGCCCTCCAGCCATTCGGGCACTAGCCGCCTTGAACAAGAGGGACAGGGCTACGCCATTCCCGCCCCACTGGGCCGCTCACTCCTTGGCATTCTGCTGGGGCTTTCCTGCAGCACGGGCCGACTTCTTCTGGGGCTTCTGCTGCTATCTGCCTTTCTGGAGGAGCTGATTGACAAACACATCAGCACTACCAGAGCCACCATCCCACAGCACCGTGCGACCTTTCACCCCTGAAACCAGAGCAACCCAACGGAGGAGTGCCAGAGACTCTTTTTTTTAATAGCTTTTTTAATAACGTCCTAGTTTATGCATGACCGATACTCGAGCACACAATCTGCTTTCCACTCTTCTTTTTTTAATAAATCCTTGTGCTGGAACTTTTAGAAATGGTTTAAGCCTTTGCATCTGTGGGATGGCGCTTAAGATACGCAGTGCGGATGGGTATGAGATACGCACATTGGTGGGCAGGATACCTTTGGGATGGGTAAATAGCTGTGGCGATAGATAAACTCACAGTGCAAGCATAGTGGGATGGGATGGTCACCCTCCCAGGTGCCACAACCTATGGCCCCTTTATTGCAATAATAAATGTAATAATCATTACCACACTGGTCAACACAAAGCACAAACTCTCTTCATTAATGTCTTATCATTGTCGGCCCACCCAAAAATACGATGGCCCAATCTCATCAGTGTGATGAGACAGCTGAAGGAAGCATCCATTATCATCTATCATCCTGTCTTTGCCTCCACTCACACTGCTCCAGCTGCGGAGTTCTGCCACACAGTGTCCTCAGGAGGTTTGCGCTGGCTTCTTCCTTTCACGTGACGGCTCTGTTGGGCCTTGCACAATCGCTCAGTGTCTATCAGGTGTTCTGTCTCTCTGCCTCCATCGCCAGGACTCCATGTCCCATGCCTTGCCTGAGGTCCATAGAGCCTGTCTGGCACACTCGGGTTAGCAAGGGTGCGCAATTGAAGGATTGTTGGCAGGATGCTCAGCCAAGCTTCTCCCATGAATCCACCTCATGTTGGCTCGTGGGCGATGCTGCATGGTCGGTGAAGAAGCTACCTGGAAGCCGTGTTTGGCCAGATGCCAAAAAGGCGTGTCTCCACCACTCCGCCTTGCCGCTCTGGCACAGCCTGTAGTTGAAAGATCCTCTTTTCACGGGGTGAGCGTTTATATTGCAGGTGTAGGGCTTTCATTGCAAGGTGGCGGTTGTGAGGCGAGAAGCGTCATCCCCATGATGAAGTAGGGCCCACATCCTTGCGTGTTGCTTGGCGGAGGGGGCTCTGTGATCTGGGAAGGCCATACCAATGAGGTTGGCATTCCAGCCCAACCTTGAAAGGTAGAACTGAGCGTTGCTGAGTCTACACTGGGCACTCTCGACAGCTGACCCGTTGTCTGAAGCATCGAGTGATTACATGAACTTGATAAGGGTCAGGCCATCGACGCATACGGGCAAAGAGGATAGATGCGCGAAAGAAGCCCTTGTAGTTGAAATAAGTGGACCCTGACTTGGCTGGCGCCTTTGCAGGTCAACGTACTTCTCCATCGATGGCCTCAACCGGTTGGGAGAATTCACCTCTTGACTAACCACTCCTCTGCAAACTTTCTTCCCACCCTTCTTCAGTGGCAGGGGCACTTGGAGGAGCTCCTCCTTGTATGGTCTTTCATGATGGCCTGCACCACTCTCTCACTGACACAGATGCTGATGGTGTTGGTGCACCCTCCTAGCCTGTACTGGCATGCTCCTGTAGAGATGTCCCTGACGCGCCAGGTGTGACGCAGAGCTGAGTGCCACCGTGGTCGAGCCCGAGGCTTCCAGGCTGGGGCTGGAAAGTTGGGTGCTGCTTTGTCAAACCTGGGTGTCAGACACTATCACAACATGGGCTGGAGGCATCCGTCATGAAAGTTCTGGTAATGCACAGGAGTGTCTTCGTTCTAGAGCCTCCACATCAGCTTGTTTGTACAGTCCGTTCCTCTGCCTCTTCTGGTGAACCATCCTATCTACCCAGACGCTTCTTGGCCGCCTCTTTTTCTTCTATAGTAGAGTTCAACAGAGCTGTAGATGGCTTTCGCACTGGTGCTAAGAACGATGGTGACTCTGCCAAAAGGACTTTGTCTACGGATCCATGGATAGGACATGACTGGATTGTGAGGCGACTGCAAGAAAGTGAGACTGAAGACGCAGATCCTGCAGCTGGCTGCTGTTCTGAAAGTGGAACTCTTTCAGCGTGAGTTGCTCCCCCCCTTTTTAAGGCAGTATAGGTGTCCCTTTTGCATCCGCTCTAGGCATCTTCTAAGGCATCCTATAGACATCCCTTCAAGTATCCGAGGGATACAGGTCTGGCCCCTCTGCGAACGTATTTTCCATATTGGTACATGCGTTGTTTCTGTGCTGTGCCATTCCGCTAGCCGAGTCTGTTCTGCCAACCATTCCGCATCCTGTGTTCCACTTTCCTCCCTCGTCCGTTACCACTGGAGGAGGATGGCAGTTGCGCAGGCGACAGGGCAGCGGATTGCCCTAGTGGATATAGCGCGATTGTGTAACGAATGGCAGAACGGATGCCTGCGGATGCAGATACGGATGCATTGGATAACATTTTTCCGCTCAAAGTTTTTTGAGCAGCTCAAAACTTTCTGAGCGCGATTGAAACAATCAATAAAACGGCATGCTGGTACCAGATAGAGAGGCAAGCAAAAACGGAGGCAGTGAGTACAGAGTCGCTTTAAACGCAACGGATGGCTAAGCATTTTTGTCCATGCTATTTTTAGCATCTACAACGGATGGCAAGCTTTTTTGTCCATTTTACATCCTCTTTGCATCCGTTGGTGCAGTGTGACAGGGGCTTTAAGTCCTACTGAAGCCGTGGATAGTTGTGTATCTCTATCACATACCATGTGATAATTTCATCCAAACTGCAAAGCAGTTTAAAAAATCAGTGTCAATTTTCCCACAGATACAAAACAGCCAGAGAATACCAAGAATATAGGCTAAGCAGGGAAAACAAAATGTGTTCCAGAAGGCTATGTCAAGTCACTACTATACAATTGCTTGGAAGATTGTATAGATGTCTCCAAAAAGTGTCCAAGGGGTGAGCTAGATTCAAATGAAGTTTTAGTCACTCAACAAACACCCTCTTTGGAAAAGATGTACTTTTCTAGTTAATCAAAAGGAGGGCCATTCCAAGAAAATCCTGAAAGTCATGTCTTAGTTTACTTGTCTGTTCATGCTATTTTTATATGTCCTATATGAATTCTTATTGATGGTGGCAGGCTCTCATCTTAAACTGCTTGGAATCAAAGGCTTCCAATTGAACTACAGGTGACATCTTCACTGTAGTGAAGCAGCTTTTCCAATTCTCCATTAAAGTCTGACAAATCTATTAATGTTTGTGCATTGTATTAATATAACAACTACTTTAACTGGATCCCCAGGTGGTGCAACCTGTCACCTCTAATAAGTCTAGAGATACCATTAGTATCTTAGGAAATATCTAAACCCTTTCAAGTGTTTAAGTTACACATGAAAAAGTTTAGTTTTGAAATAAATTGGCCTTACAATTAAAAATGTCCAAGGTTTTCATTCAGATCACTCAATTCATTCAAATCATTCAATGTATATTAATCGAAATAGCAAGGTACCATAATTCTAAACCATGTATTACAGTAGGTTCCAGTATAAATATCCTTGGAAACTGCTACACAATCAATTAAATTGAAACATTTCTTTTCTTAAACTACTAAATGCTTGCTGATTTTAAAAGAATCCATATAATTTAGATTCAACTGAAATTAATTATGAATTCTTCAAAAATATTTGATTATATAGTGCTCTCAGTTGCTATGTCATGTTTTTCATAAGAACAAAAAAATTCACTTCTTGCTAGGTCTACCATATCTGCAAAACATCAAACAACCAACAAATGGCAGTAAAGATACTATTTTTGCAACCTAAATATACTGTTGTAGGTTTATTTAATATTAGAACATTTGATTCATCCACATAACCCAACATAGTTGACACTGACTATTAGTGGTTCTCCCAGATCTTAGGTAGATTTTTTTTCATGCTTATCTGATAAAGCAAGGACTAAACTGAGACTTTCTGTCTGCAAAGCATATGTCCTTCAGTGAACATTGGTCTTTTCCAAATAATTTATTTTCTATTTCTTTCACTTAAGACCAAGTCTGAAGTAAGCTTAAAGAACCATAGAAGAACTAGAATTATAACTACAATAATTAGAATCAACTTCACATCAGGATTCCTTTGTGTCTCAGCCTCACTAACTTTTGGAGTACATCCAGAGGTAAGATTCTACCAGTTCGCACCTATTCGCTAGAACTGGTTGTTAACCGTCTAAGCAGTTCAGAGAATGGGTTGTTAGAAGAAATTACTGGCCTAATCCTACAAGGAAGGCAGGAAGGAAACATTCTGGTGTTGCTTACAGAAACTTCCTCTCCATTAAACCTTATTACATTCTTGGCAGGACTAGACTTTCTGTCTTAGGAATGTCTCACGAGTTTTTTTCCCCCTCCTTTCCTGTACTTTGCTTGTGTGGAGTGACCATTTAAAGCTACAATGGCACTGAAAAAAGTGACTTATGACCATTTTTCATACTTACAACTGTTGCAGCATCTCCACAGTCATGAGAGGCCAGGCGAGGAGATGAGTGTCTTGATGTGAGTCATATTGAGTTGGCCACACCCAGCCAATAACATGATCACCAAGCCATGTCCATCCAGTCACATGCCAACAAGCCACGCCCACACCTAAGCCCACAGAACTGGTTGTTAAAATTTTTGAATCCCACCCCTGAGTACATCTCTCTATGAATGAGGCCTTGATAAGCCCTCAAACCCATGTGAGATTTCCTCATTACCACCACCACTGCCACCAAGACACTGGTATGCTATATAATGTGTTGTCTAAGGAATTCTGGGAGTTGAAGTTTATACAGTTGCCAAGATTGAGAAACACTGCTTCAGTTTCTTTCTTTTTTGTTTAAATCAGAATAACTACTACATCAAGAAGGAACAATAAACAGAAGACATTTACAAGATAAGATGTAGCTGTTTCATAAAACTAAATTCCAGCTGGTTTAAAACAAATCTAAAGAACAGTGCAGAAAATGTTGGGAGTCATAAGAATTCAGCAGCCTCAGATTTCTTTGTTCTTATTTCCCCATATTGCTTCCCTCCATTTAGCTCTTGGGGTCCCAGCTACAGTTGGGGTTCCAGCTACAGTTCACCACCAGTAATAACTATGGGAAATAGATAGAAAAAGGTTTTAATTCATCAATGCTGTTGCAGAGGTATCTTTCAGGTGTATTGCAAAATCAAAAATAGATATTTCACTCTGCCAAAACTGCATTTAAACTCTCTTGAACTAAGATTTGGATTTTCTCCACATCTTTTCTTAACAGCTCTGATTTATCACATGCCCTAGTGAAAGGAACACAAATGTGTCATCCAATGGTGGGATTCATGTTTTTATTACCGATTCTGTGGGCGTGGATTGGTGGGCATGGTGTGGCTTGTTGGACATGGCAGGGGAAGGATACTGCAAAATCTCCATTCCCTCCCCAGTCCTGGGGGAAGATGACTGCAAAATCCCCATTCCCTCCCCACCCCACTAACCTGCTTTCTAGCTCTGTTCTTCTGCACAGGGCAACACAGGGCAACAAAGGGCCAGCCAATCAGCTGGGACTTGGGAGGCAGAGAATAGATGGACGCAGGCCAAATCAGAGGTGGTTTTTGCCAGTTCTCTGACTACTCAAATTTTCCACTACTGGTTTTCCAGAACTGGTCAGAACCTGCTGAATATTCCCTCTGCTGTCATCCCTTCAAAAGAAATGGAACATCCAGATTTGTTGACATAAACAGTCAACTCAAATTGTTGGAAGGTCTGAGCTGTATCGCTTTGCTTTAGTTTGGTAGCAGCATGGCCAGTTATGAACACCATCTGGATTAGTGATGAGGTTTGCTGGGCTGCTATTCAAAGAAAAAAACAAGAGCAAGTGCATAACAATGCAAAAAAAAACCAAAACAACAACCAACCCATAACTGATTTAGTCTAACTCATTACTAATGTCAGATTGGAATGAGAAATTGTTTCCAGGTGTAAAATGGAACTATTTGTTCGATGCCATATGATCATAGAGCAATTGCAATAGAAATTAGGTGTGCTTTAAAAAATGCTGAATCCAAAATTGGAGAACCATGTGGAAAATCCAGTGAAGTATTAAAATCTAACAGTCACAGTAAACTTAATTTTACAGTAATTTTTCTTTAAAAAGTATGAAAATATTTATGGAAGAGGAGTTACATAAATACATCAAATGACATATTTTAATGTAGTATGGGCTTATTAATATTTGTTGTAGAACAGCACAGCAACAAAGCTGCTTGACCTCAAAATCCTATTACTTAGTCAAATAAAAAAGGGACAAAAATAGGATATATTACTGTTTTTGTAAAACTCTTTAACCTCCTGCCTTTTGGTCATTAAATACAAATAAACTCCAAAGCAGTTAATTCGTGTTACTGCAATATGTTCAAATAAGATTATAAAACTAAGAACCCATAATCAGAGCCATGAAATATACAATGAGGGGTCCTTGGTGCCCTCTGAGCTTGCTTTTTTTCTTGCAGAAATTTCATTACCCAAATTAGGTGACATCATCGATGCCAGTAAGGAGTGCTGTTTGCTGTCAGTTTATATTCTAGTGGCTTGTCTGTCAGTGATGGTGGGGGTGGTCTTAGAGATTGTTTGATTGGGCTGTTTGCTCTTGGCTCTTTTGGCAGTTTCTTGATAGGGATATTATTTACTTGATTTATCTGTGGAGATTCTCAGTTATCCAGGTCATGGTTGTCCCAAAGGTTTTTCAAGAGGCAATTGGACTTTCTGATTTTTCTTTAAAGATGTTTTGCTTCCCAACCAAGAAATATCTTCAGCTCTGACTAGATGGTGGGGAATGGAAGAATTTATGTTCCTTGCAGGCAGGTGGTCATTTGCATTCTTTTAGAAAGTTATTGAGGCCACTTGAAAGTTTATCTGTGTCCTCAGGATCACCTGAGTGGTACAAATAGGTGTGGATAGAGAAGAAGGAACTGCTTAAAGGACTGTGTTGTAGACTGGATGTAGTTGATGTTGTATCCCTGCCCCTCTGTTGAGATAGGGCTGTTCAGTTTTGACATAGATGGCCTCTTTGACTCCTCTTTCAAACCAGTAGTCTCTGTCCAAAATATGGACTTTACTGTCTTCAAAAGAATGACCTTTGTCTTTTAAATGTAGATGGACAGCTGAATCTTTAGTTTATGTGCCATTAGTTTATGAAGTGATTGTTTTGTTTCTGCACATGTCTCACTGCATTGTAGTGCATATACCACATTGCTAATTTTGTGTCTGGGTGTTTTATCCTTGAGATATTTACTTAATTGTTGGTCTGATGTTGACCTTGGAGTTAATCTATGCTGATCTGAGTGCTGATTGCCCATGGAGAGGTGCTTGGGTCTTTTTGTTCCTTTTTACATAGTCTATAGATATTGTTAATGTTTATGTATCTATTGATGTCTGATTTGTCAGTGTGCCAGGCTTCTAGAAATTTCCTGGCATTTTTGGACTTGGCTTTGTTTGAGGATGGTCATATTTTCCCATTGAAACACATAAAAATCTGTCCATATGTTGTGAAATTAAAGAATTTTCATCATTTCTTCTGACTGCTAGTTGGTATTCCTGGATTCATTCTTCTAGTCTTCTGCCTGTTTGTCCTACGTAGTGGTTGTTGCAGACAAAAACCAAACCATAAAAAAAATAAACCAACAACCCAGGGGAAAAAAAATCACAAACTGTATTCAAGTAAGACAACATGATCTTAATGTTGGAAAATGAAAAAGAATATTTCAAAATTGAAAAAAAGAAAAATCAAAATTGATACATTAATTAATGCCTTCTGAAAATAGATTGATTTGCCCACCCACAATTTGTGTAAGAAATAAATAATGCATTCTTCTGCTATGCAACAGTCAAAAAGAAACTAGTTATTGAAACACTAGCTTGATTTTCTTTGGATGAAGAAAAAACATTTTGTCATGGACACAACTGGCCTCCATACTGCGTGCAGAGTACAGAAAGCAGAGACCCTCCATAACTTGGCTAAGATTTACTATTTATAATTAGATAAGGCTGACTGGCATGTGTGCTAAAACAATGTAAAGACGGCCTATGGCATGTTTCAGTATCAGTGTATCAAACTGGGGTGGGTGGGTTTGAGATTACTGTCATGTAATTATCATTCATTACTGAAAGCGACTTGCTTTAAGTAATGCAATAAATAATTTGCAGAGAAGACAGGTAAAATTAGACAAATGCATTTGGCACCAGTTGGCTAATTTCATTCTCAAGTGTACAGTATTAGTTTAACACTTAAGAGACCTAAAGCTTAGTTTCATTAATATTTATTCTTTGTCTGAAGTGGGTTACTTATTCTGTTGACAGAACGGATGGATATGTAAAACCATGCCGAGCAAGCAGCCGAAATGTTCCCCTGTATTATTGTAAGAATGCCTTAATCCGCTTTCAACCCCTCTTTCTTTAAACATCTGTCACATAAAGTTGCCTCAAGCCAAAATTCCATATAATGTTGGAAATTCTTTGCCTGGAACACACACAGAAATATGCCAGTTCCCACTGGGGGAAAAATCATTCTGGACTTACTTAGGAGGGTACAAAAGAATTCAAGCTGTGATGTGAAGATTAACTGCCTTTCTTAGAAAATGATTCTAAAGTTTTCTAATGGATCTTTTCTGTATTTACAATGTTATGATGTCTGAGGTCTTAACTGAATCAATGGTCTTAAAAGATCTATGATTTATTTACACAGGGATTCATAATGATGAATGTAATGGGAGCAATGGTATGCCTTTGCACTGTTTTCCTTAAGATGGCATGGGAAACCCAGTGAGATAACTGATTAACACTATTATGGAATACTCTTTGCTTTCCTTCCTTCCATGGGAAGCTGAATGGATCACCCAAAACGTAAGGAAAGCTTTTTGTATTAGATAAGACCATGCAGGTCTTGGTGAGAAATTTTGAGAGAAATGGAAGGAAATGTAGGAGTTTGGATTCTTTGGTGAATTTACTAGCGAGGCCAAATTGAATTGATTGTATTTCTCATTAAAACAAAAGCAAAAACAGGTAGTTGATAATCAGATAGTCACTGCCAAGCAGATTAATCTTCCTCAATTTGACGCTTGCTTATGCTCCCATCACCCAACCAGTTGACTGATTATCCAGAACTTGCAGTGTTCTGTATTTCCTTTTAGCCTGGCTTTTATATTTCAGCAGCAACCAATTTTGTAGAATGGAGTTCTGAGAATGCAAATGGTTACCAAGAAGTTGACAAATTAAACATGCCAGCAATATCTGTGCCACTGAGAAAAGAAGTATTATTGAATATAGCTTGGGTTTTTCTTATTTTTAAAACTTTTTTAACCAGAATTATTCTTTTGGTCATGTTAACTAATAATGCTAAATGATTGTCTGTCTCAACCCCTCCAAAAAAGTTTTGATTCTGGTTATATATTATTTTAAAAATTAGAACCCAATATTTTCTTGGGGGATGAGGGTTTGCAAGTCCATCAGTCATGATAAAATCGTCCTTCAGGTTGCCCACATTTCCAACATACATTTGGAGTACCTTGCACACTCTAGTTTTTCTGGAGGCATATACCAAGAGAGTTGTAAAAATTCTCTTTTATGTTATAATGTAAATTTCAGTTTTTCCAGGTTCATATTTTCCCAGTGTTCCATCAATATCCTATGTCCAAAGTTTTTAGTCCATTTTATCATACATTCAAGTGATCATTTGTCCTGTGACTATTCAAAATTCTAAGGGTTCTGAACAAATGGATGTATAATCCATTCTCAAAGTTAGGGCTGTTCCAGAACCTTCCGGGCTCATGGGATTGCATTTATGATAAGTTTCTAATCACCCCACAATCATGAAATTGCCATCTGCAATCTTCCCTGCCAGCTATCCCAGAAAGTCCACAGGAAAACTGAATAGGAATGTTGCAAGCCATCGCTGCCTGCCTAATTTTTGCATGCAGGCTGAAAAATGACCATCCCCAAAATGAAGCTTGGATTTCTGCTTGGCTTTCAAGACAGACATTTTTCAGCCAGCCTCTTTGAGAGGGAAAGAGCTGCTTGGCAGAAGGATTCTGTACTACACAGGGCCAAAGCAATCTGACTGGCAGCTCTTTCACTCTCAAAAATGCTATCTATAAAAGCCCATATTTATGTATGAAGTAGCAGAGAACACCTACACTGGGCTGGCTAAATGATCTGTCCATGCCCCATTCAGCCCACCCAGCAAAGGAGTTCTCTTCCACAGATACAGTGAAAGAGCTTCCTGATTTTAAGAGAACTGCTTCCCTGGCCAGGCTGAATGGGGCTTGGATCTTTCCTAGCCCTCATTCAGCCCAACCAATGAAGAAGTTTCCTTCTGCACAGGGAGCAAAAAAGCTGCCTACTTTCATCAGCAAGTAGCTCTTTTGTTCCATATGATTAACAACTGCAATTGGGAGAGGCAGGATTCTGGTCTTTGAGTGAAGTGTTATATGGGCATCTCCAGAGATGGGCTGCTGGGGGTTCACAGGGGTTCAGGAGAGTCCCTAGCTATTGTGTTTCTCCAACAATATGGCCTCCACCAATAGGAAGGCCCAGCATGATTTCTAGGCATGAGGTGAAATTAAGCCCCGCCCCAANCTCCAACAATATGGCCTCCACCAATAGGAAGGCCCAGCATGATTTCTAGGCATGAGGTGAAATTAAGCCCCGCCCCAAAAATTTAGGCCTATTTAAATCATTCCGTCGCCATTTCTCACATCGTTCGTTAGAACTACACAAGGTGAAGAGAAATGGGAGGGGGAAGGGTCGGGGGGATATGGAGAAAACTTGCCTTTAGGAGTGCCCTGTAGGTAGCCTAGGCTAGAATACCCCGATAGCCGATAGAAGCTCCCCGAAGGCAGAGTCCCCAGCCGTTTCAGGGCTTGGCATGGCTGCCCATGTCCCCTCGCCTTTAGGCAGTCACATTTGGGGAGCTTCCATCGCCCAAAAGAGACTGCCTAAAGTCAAGGGGATACGGGCAGCCATGCTTCGCCCTGAAGAGGCTGGGGACTCTGCCTTCAAGGGAGCTTTCGTCTGCTGAAAGAAGCGGCCCCGCGGTGAGGGGAGTGTGTGTGTGAGTTTGTGTGTACACGTGTGTGCGCTTGCCCTGAGGCCGCTTCTACCAGCTAATCGAAGTGGCTGGTGACTGCATTTGGGTAGCTTCCGTCGCCCGAAAGAGACTGACTAAAGGAGAGGGAACACGGGCAGCCACGCCACACCCTGAAGCAGCTGGGGACTCTGCCTTCAGGAAGCTTTCGTCGGCTGATACAAGCAGCCTCGCGGCAAGGTTCGTGTGTATGGACCACTCTAGGTGGGGGAGGAAATTAAGTCACCCCCGAAAAGACGGCCTCGCCGTTTTTTCAGAGGTCAAAAAAAAAATAAGGGCCGGCCTTATTTTGTGAGAAACACAGTAAGATTCTGTGCAGTTTGGAGAATCCCCAAATCCCACTTCTGGCTGACCCCACCCACTCCATTCCTCCCCTCCCAGGAATCCCCATGCAGCCCATTTAGATGCAGGTAAGTGCAAGAGGCATGCGGAGACTGGGGGAGGGTGAAAAAACAGGCCTCCCAGAAATTTGGAAAGCCCAGAAATGGGCCTGTTTCTGGCTTCCAGAGAGCCTCTAGAGCCCGGGGAGGGTAAAAATGCCCCCAACCATGGTTTAGGAGGCTGATTAGGCCATGCTCACCAAGGCCATGCTCACCCAGCAACCGGGCAGAGAATCCTTTGCTAAAATTTTTGAAGCCCACCCCTGGGCATCTTGCTTAATTTATGACCAAAATGGCTGTATTATAGTCATAGCATTTAGACTTATATACCGACCCATAGTTTTTTATAGTACTCACTCAGGGGTGGGATTCAATTTTTTTAACAACTGGTTCTGTGGGCGTGGCTTAGTTGGTGGGCATGGCTTGGTGATCATGTGACTGGGTAGACATGGCTTGGTGATCATGTTATTGGCTGGGCGTGGCCAACTCAATATCATTCACATTGAGGCACGCATCTCCTCACCTGGCCTCTTGTGACTGTGGGGATTCTGCAACAGTCAATGGAAACAATGGAAACCATTGTAACCTTTTAGAACTGACATGACTAGATTAATATTTTTGTTCTGCATGCAAAACTTAAAAAAAAAAATGTTAAATTGCTTTTCATCCATAGCAATACAATGTCAGTGCCACACCGATACTATAATGGAATACAATAATATGATTTATTTTTAATTTTTGATAGAGTGCTGAATTTCATTCCAGTATCAGTGTTGTATTAAAGGCAAACATACATTAATACAATTACAAAAATAATAATTAATTTTATCATTCTCTCCATCATTGAAAATAACAACTTAATATGGTTATTAAATAGATTGTAAATATTTGATACCTATGAAAATTCCCATGTGGGGACATGCATGAAGCTCTGTGGGCCTATAATTCATACTCATTGTGAAAATGTTAGTTCTTGGTCCTGCACACAGATTCTTGGTTGTAAGCTACTGATCATAATGGCACTTGCTATTGAATAAATGAGCATATAGCTGTTTTAAACACTTAGATAAGGGGTGGGGAACAATGGCCCTTTTATGACTTATGGACTTCAACTCCCAGAATTCCAGAGCCTGTCAATTCTAATAAGTTGAAGTCCACAAGTCATAAAGAGGGCTATCATTCCCCACTTCTGAATTCAACAAATAGGTTTATCCTTAAGGATATTAATCAGTGGTGGGATTCAATTTTTTTACTACCAGTTCTGTGGGCATGGCTTGGTGGGCCTGGCAGGGGAAGGATACTGTAAAATCTCCAGTCAGAGGTAATGTTTTCCAGTTCTCTGAAGTACTTAAAATTTCCGCTACTGGTTCTCCAGAACTGGTTAGAACTTGCTGAATACTACCCCTGATATTAATCTCAATGAAGCATCCATTTTCAAGCATGCAACATCTTTAAAAAAGCACTCCACTGATCAGCCAGCCGCTATTTTTATTCTTAGCTTTGGAAGAGTCGGTATTAAAGACAAAGTGCTTGGATGATATTCTAGAACTGCAGTCTTTCCCAACCACTATTGAAACCAATTTTGTTTTATTTTGTTTCTAACTAAATATGAACCTGACTGCACTGCAAACAATATGAATAAGCAACTATTGTAGATATTTTGTATGCAATATGACTTGCAGAACATTATTGTTCTGCACCTTTCAGTTCTTATTTTAGTATAGTATCAGATGATTTAAGTGGAAAATGTTTTCTACTGATTAAATACAATCTGTTTTCCTTTGTCCTGAGCTGGCAAACAAGAACACTGATTTCATTACTGCTTTCAGGCAACTGATGTCCATCTTCCTTAATGTCCTTCTACTAACATCTGGAATCAGAGCCATTTGCTGAAGTGGTTTTCAGGATATTTCACTTAACAGTGAATCAAACATCCTACTTTTCCTTGGAACAATAACAGGGTGGAGCCACATAGGAAACAAACAGATAAATTCTACACATTACTGAAAGTGGATTTGAGACACAGGTTTTTAAACTGTGGCTTGGTGAGAAATTGTTTCCTGGGCCCAGCTGTAATATAACATTAAAGTGTGTCCTTTTAGATTCAAATGTACATTCAAGAAAAAAAGTTCCAAGGGATTTAACGGACTGATTTTCTCTACCTTCAGGCTACTTATCACTTGAATCCTACAGCCATGTGACAAGATAAGTTCACATACCGTTAAAAGGAGGATATTCGATTGGATGCTAATTTAGGTGTATTTGCTTAATTTTAGGACCTAGTGAAAAATAATGTGCATTTCTGTTTAAAAAAAAACAAGGCTAATTCAGGAGTTTCTTCCATCTTTAAAATCTCTGAGGAATTTTGAGTCAAACACAACTGCTTTTTCAGATGGATTCGATCCCTCCGTTGGTTGTATCCTGATTCTACTTCAAATGGAAAACATATTGCAAATTTGAAGAGTCCAGAAAAAGCAGAACAATTGAAGAAAACTAGAGTGTAGCAGGGAGCTTTTGTATATCTGCACAACCTATTTGCAACTTCTAATTAAATCAAGCATGAAGAGGTTAATGTCTTGCCCCATTGGTGCACCAAAGACAATATGAGAAAGACACAAAAACACAAAAAAAACTCTTGTAAGACCTTGTACAAAGAGATATCTTCTTTTCTCCAGCCCCTTCCCTTATCCAAAAGACAAGCAAATCTTGATAAGCACAACTGGGAAGTATCTATCCACCACCTAAAGTTGAAACATTTGCTTCTTTTTGGCTGAGCTGAGTAAAGAGATAATGGACATCAGTTTTCTTCCTGTCTTCGCAGTTATTGTAACCTCATGAGTCTTCAAATTATCATACTTTGCAGTCATTTTTAGGCTGAGTTGGTGCCATATGGTCTGTAAAACTTTGTTACAATAAACTGGAAGGTCAACATATACAATAACTTGCATTTGTGGCACTTATTTTTTCTATCATCATTGCAGGCATCTACTTGCTATTATCATTCCTTTCTTATTTTCTCACAACTCATAACAGTGTCATCTGAGACTGTAAAACTACCTTGTTTTGTTATTTAAGCTACTAGCATTACACATTTTCATTGAATTTTTGTACTGGGGAAAGATAACATAATACTAATAGAGCAAAAAAGTTTATCACTTGCATTACACATTTTCATTGAATTTCTGTACTGGGGAAAGATAACATAATACTAATAGAGCAAAAAAGTTTATCTTTAAAAGCATGTTAACAACAACAAAAAGTCTTACTCTCCTATAGATTTTCTGTCTGGAAATATTTACCAGGAGATTTAACTATACTACTAACTTTTGTGAGAAGGAAAAAAAGAAGAAACAAATTTAGTTGACATAAATAAAACCATTTGCCCAGAGACACCAAACTTTCAAAAGAGACTTATTTTCTTAATTCAACTAATTGCATTTTCATTTAATTGAGAATTATTTATATCTAATTTTATAATCATGATCATAATCATGATCATTTTATCTTTATGTCAGATGTAAGAACAATCCAAAGTATTTAAAGCCAAAACAGATCGTGTTTTATCTTGTCATTATAAGATTCAGCAGTCTGAATCATTAGGGTGGGAGATCTTGTGTTATGTTGCTTTACTGCTGTCTTGAAATGAATTGGGCTCTTCATGAAAAGAAGTGAATACATTTCACAAGGTCCTTTAAGGGCCAAACTAGATTTAAAGGAATAAAAGAGTGTGAACTGAGGAAAATTCATTCATGTTACTATTTGCTATCCTCACTTGATTTGTATTTTGTCCTGGCTTTGCCCAAACATACACATAAGCACAAATCATAATCCATATGAATCTACACGTAGCAACATTTCTTCAGCAATTATGTTTGAAGGCCTAAAGTAAATATGTGGGAAATAAAAAAGGCTTTCTAACCTATTTGGCATTGTGACAACTGTTAATGAATCACTGTCTGGAAATTTATCAGTTCAGAAATAGGTTGCATTGTCTATTCTTCATCTGAAACTGTATACAAATTAATTCCAATCAGAATAGCAGTGGCACACTCCAATAATGTTCCTGGGCAAAATACTCTAGGTGTTTGAAAGCCACCTTACTTTTCTCATCCTCTTGCTCTTTTCCACATGCAAATACTCTAGAATTAGGGATTAAAAATTAGCATCCCCAGAAGAACAGCTTTGTAACATATATAATGAAGCAATGAGCATTTGGACTGAAAAAAACCACTATTTTGACCTGTTTTGTTTCGGTACAGCTTCAACTGATGAATCCCATTATTGCTTGAAAAGAGAGATAACATTAATCTATAAGTATAACAGCTGCCTTTGCTTGTGCTTCTGAAGGACTTCAATATCTCAGAGAGGATGATGATGATAAAGGGAAATATGACTATGATTTTATTTTCTGTTAATTTTGCCAATATGGCCTGCAGTGTACAGTTTTATATATTTTTGACAAAGTGATTCCCAAATTATGTATACAATAAAGCATTATTAATGAGGTGTTTCAATAGTCAAGTAAATAGAGCCAATAATATGTGCCTTCAAGGTGGCCTAGGCAGTGAGTTTCACTTGTTTGACATTAGACAGAGAAGGATCTTTGTTTTCAAAGGCAACTATAGCAACCCAGGACATCCAATCCTTTAAAAATCATCCAGGCTTGAAATTTTGGGCTTGGACAATCTGGAACTGCACTGCCAATAGTCTGATCTAAGCATAGTACACAAAATTGTCTGCTTCAATATCTTGCCTGTTAATGACTTCTTCAGCTTCAACCACAATAATACATGGGCAAACAATTGATACAAACTCAAGGTAAACCGCTTCAAACTCGATTGCAGAAAGTATGACTTCAGCAACAGAGTAATCAACACCTGGAATGCTCTACCCAACTCTGTTGTTACAGCCTGAAATCCTCACAGCTTCAACCTCAAACTGTCTACTGTGGATCTCAATCCATTCTTAAGAGGTCCTTAAAGGGGGTGTGCATAAGTATACCAGCATGCCTACCGTCACTGTCATACTGTCCCCATTTATCTGTATTTGCTGTAGTGTAGGGTAAATGGAACCTGTTGATATTTAACTGTGAAAAGAAACCAATATTAGACAGAGAGTAGTGAGGACATATTTTGAGGTGACACAGTATAAAGGAACCGGAAGGGAGGAGTTAAGAAAAATAAAGCAGTTTGTGTGCAGAGAACTCACGTGTTAGGAGTATTATTACAAAATACAACATTTACTTCCTTGGTTCATGTTTATGTTCATACCTATACTTGTTATCTTGTACATGTTTGACAAACAAATAAAATAAAAATGAATAAATAAAATAAAAGTCTCACACAAATATCCCCATTTTTGGAAGAAGAGTAAGAGTAACCAAAATTCAAACAGCAAAATTCATTACAGCTTCAAAACATAACTTTTGCTCACCAGTTCCAAAATCAGATTCTTTTTCCAAAGGATTGGAGAGAATTTCAAGAGATATGTGAGTGGCATCAGTCCTGTCATTTTGAGAGTCCATATTGATAGGAGAAAGGGGTCTTTTTATAAAAAAAATATTGCAAACCTCCAGCTATTAGCCACCTACAAATTATTAGGCATGCTGTTATCTTCTTGGACAACTCAGTCCTGATGTTGAGCAATTTTATTTGTTTTCATTTCATTTCATTTTCATTTGCAATTTTATTTGTTTTCATTTTTATTTGATTCATTTGTTTATATTTGTTATAGCTGTCCACTCCTACAAACTCTGAGAAGTGTATAAAATCAGATAAAAATAATAAGAACTAAACTAAAGTAACATAGACAGCCTGGACTAAAATGGTCATAAGAGCAACAACAAACAACAACAGCCTCTCCCTATACATTAACCCCAGGCCTGGGACCAAAGTCAGCTTTTTCAGAACTCCAGGAAGAGATGCTGTCTGTGTCTCTGGAGGGATATTTCCAGAAGCTGTGAGTCATGACAGAAAAATCATGGTTCCTTGGTCCCATTAGATAACAATGTTTAACACAGGAGTTCTGGAGCACACCCACTTTGTCTGAATATACGAGCAAATAAAAACATCTTCTCCACAACTTTCCCTCATAACAGCAGGTTGGAGACTGGATAATAATTGTTCAAAATGGAGGATTGTCTTCTTGAGTAGAGTCTGTCACTCCTCTCTCTGATGCCACCACATGGAACAATCTCTTGGTCATCTTCCAGAGCACTTTAAGAATCCAATGGCAGCAAAAATCTAATAAACTGGTGGCTGAGATAACAGAGAGAAGGATCTTTTCCACTTTCTTGAACATCACAGGATCAAATTCAATTCAGATAACATCATAAGATTACCTGAGAAACTCACTTGGATTTGCTCAATCAGAGTTCAACTCTGAGTAAATCTACTTGATAGTGGAAATATTCCTTACTGTGGCCCTGTAGATGATCCTGAAACCCAGCCCTTTCACCACCTTTATTACCACAATGTAGAACCAGATACAGGCTCTTGTTCATGTTCCATTTGATTCACTATTTGTCTTTCTCCAATGGTACATCAGGCATCACTTATAGTGCTTCATCTTCTGAAGCCCTTCAGAAAATCAAAGAATTTCCCAGGATGTAGGAAAAAAAAGCAACAAAGAATGATCCAGGGCAAGGCTTCAGTCATGCACCTATTCCAGGTTGCAAACAAACCCTTGACTGAATTACTCATTAATCCTGGAAGAAAACCCCAGCTTCAACTGGAACGTGAAAAGTTCCATGAGTTTCCAGGGGTATGATCCATGGGAGGTGGGTGGTCCCAGCTAGTCAGAAGGCAACCAAAGAGTGATGTTGCAGTCCTAAGGCCTCAAATGCAGATAACACTGCAAAGATGACACTGATGGAAAGGAAGGTGATAGCTTTGATTTTTTTTAAAGTTACTTGTTAATACAAATAGTAGACTATGATGTAATTAGATAATGATAACTATGAGGGAGAATTTGGTGTAATGATTAAGACACCAGTCTAGAAACCAAGAGACTGTGGATTCTAGTCCTGCCTTAGGCACAAAGTGACCATGAGCCACTCACTCTCAGCCCTAGAAAGACAGCAAAAAAAAAAAAAAGCCACTTCTGAAATATTGCCAAGAAAACTGCAGGGACTTGTCCAGGCAGTCACCAGGAGAGTGCAGACTCAAAGGCACCTAATGATTTTTTAAAAAATATAATTATAAATATAATTAGATAAATTTTACAGCTGTCATGTTCATTATGTGACATCTCCAATGAGATGATTTTTTTAAGCCAAATGACTTTCTGCTACTTTCCTTGATTGATACATCCATACTTGGAAAAGCAGTTTCAGAAAGGAAGTCATCTATTCCTTAGATTCATAGCCAGATCATCTCCAAGTGAATGACAACCATCTTCTATATTTATTCTTTATACTTCAGTTTAGTAATTTGAGTTTCTAGAGCTTTCTATATTCACTGAATATATTATCCAAAAGTCTTTAATTCATCCCTTCTGTTTTACAGTACCTGGGTTCAGTACAGTTCAATGAGTTAAGGCCCTGTCACACTGGCCGACGGATGCAAAACGTTTGTAAAAAGGACACAGCGGGCGAGAAAAATGTTCCATCCGTTGTTGTCCGCTCTCAAAAGAAGGAACGGAGGGGGGAGGACGCAGGGCGGCTATGAAAGCGAGATGCCCATCAGAAGCCTAGCGCGATGGAAAGCGGATGAGAGGCAGATGGCCACATCTGCAAGGCTTCCGGAGGGGACCACAGCCAAAGGGCCATGCGGAACGGAAAAGAGCCGCAATGCTAGAGGCCGGACGCTGAGCGGATGAAAGCGATGCCACAGCCGGAAGCCCTAGCGGGATGCGTAGCGGAAAGGGCCTAGCGGATGCCTAGCGTTCACTGCGCATGCGCGGAGGATTCTGCATTGCAGTCAGCCCCGCAGATATAAAGGGAGGCAGCTCCCAAGCCAGCGTCCACCATTCAGAGGAAAAGACCTGCTTCCAGACACAATCGACTGCCTGGCCTGCCTTTGCCAGCGTCCTACCTGCCTTGCCTGCCTGCATGGCCTGCCAGGCCTTGCTGCTGCACTTGGCAGCCTGCCCTGCCAGCCTTCCCTAGCCAGCCTTGCTGTCTGCCTGCCTGCCAGCCTTGCTGCCAGCCTGGCCTGCCAGCCTCCCTGCCAGCCTTGCTGTCTGCGCCTCCCTGCCAGCCTTGCTGACAGCCTGCCTTCCAGCCTCCCTGCCAAGGCCTTTGCTGCCTTGCCAGCCTGCCTGCCAGCCTCGCGTGCCCTGCCTTGCCAGCCTTGCCTGCCAGCCTTTCTGCCAGCCTTGCGTTGCCTTGCCTTCCTGCCAGCCTGCCGCCTGCCAGGCCAGCCTTGCTGCCAGCTAGCAACCCCACAACCATGGGGAAGAAGAGCGAAGCCTCAGCCATCTGCTGGCCAGCCCTTGGCAAGAGGGACAGGGCCACCCTCCCACCCCCTGGCCCTCACTCTGCCTTCTGCTGAGGCTTCTGTAGCACGGGGCTCGCTCTTCTGGGACTAGGGGCTTCTGCTGCTTCTGCTTCTGGAGGAGCTGATGC
This sequence comes from Laticauda laticaudata, assembly GCA_004320025.1. Classification (NCBI taxonomy): domain Eukaryota; kingdom Metazoa; phylum Chordata; class Lepidosauria; order Squamata; family Elapidae; genus Laticauda; species Laticauda laticaudata. The sequence goes on along the minus strand of BHFT01000157.1, from coordinate 19,025 downwards.
ATGCTGCTTATGGCGGTGGCTGCTTCTGCTTGTGCTTACTCTGCTGATGCTGCTTTCTAGGTGGTGGTGCTTCTGCTGGTGCTTACTCTGCTGATGCTGCTTCTGGAGGAGCTGTTGGATGCTGCTATGGCGTGGGTGGTGCTTCTGCTTGGTGCTTACTCTGCTGCAAGCTTTGCTCCTCGTCCCTGCTGCGTCCTGCGCGTCCTGCTATGGTCCTGCTGCGTCCTCTTCGTGCCTCTGGTCTTGCTCATGCACCTGCGGGTCTTGCTCGTCCTGCTGGTCCTGCTCATGCTCCTGGTTCTTGCTCGTCCTGCTTGGTGCTCCTGTGCCTGCTGACGCTGCTGGGTGCTTACTCTTGCTGCTGCTGATCCTGGTCCTGCTGGTGCTGCATTGCTTGCTGCTGATGATGATCCTGCTGGCTGCTGCTGCTGCTAGGTGCGTGTGGAGGAGCAACCCCTACAACCTGGGAAGCCCCTCTTATGAGAGGTCCATGTGTCCTTGCAAAGGCAGGAAGATGGCAGACGTGAGAACGTGAGAGGAGGCAATACAACATGGAGGAGGAACATGAGATGATGTGCTGGAGTGGCTGAGGAGCAGAATGACTATCTGTGGCGGAAGGGACACAGGCTCTACAGGGACACCAAAAGAAAGCAGGCCTGCCTTGGAGAGAGAAGGAACGGAGAAGCCTGGGCTACACTTGAGGTGCTTCCTCGGCTGGTGAAGCACATGCACACCTGGTACGGCGAAGCTGCCACCTCAAGAAATCTGGCCAGGCCGCGGTCAAGCTGACGGAACAGAGCGAGACCCTACGTCATGGCCAAGTGTAGCTCCCTGGAGGGTGAGATCGACACTGAGGAGCAGCCCCTCTCACAACCCTCTCTCTCAGGCAGCCTGCTTGAGCAGCAGTCCCTCTTCCACCCGAGAGTAAGCTCCCGGTCTACCAGGCAGGTGTCTGTGGAAGGCATGCCACGACGGAGAAAACCCGCAGACAGCTGTTCTAACCGTGGCGGAGTGCATAGGAGGACTCCCTGGCACAGTGGAGAAGGGAGACGGCACTTCCACCACAGGCTCAACCCGGCATGCACCCCCAGCTCCACCTCCACAGAAAGCAGAGAGGCAAACTGGAGGAAGAACAGAGCCACACTTCCTGCTGCGAGATTAAGAGACACCATCAGGAAGCAGCCATAGATATCCTTCTCTCAAGCTGGTCCACACCAACTCCTCATCTCCATCGCAAGCCCTTCGTCACCTATGTTCAAACCAGACCCTACGGGAAAAACCCATTTTTGGGGCGGAACCTCAGTAACCAGGTGGTTGAAGGCCAGGATCACCGATTCTGCTTCACAACCCCTCCAGAATCCAAGATGAACCTTCTCCCACCCAGTCAGCGGTCTGCTCCTCCACCCCAGTGATGTTCTTCCCCATTTCCCAAGCTTTCCACAGGCCCTCACCTACCAGGGCTACCGGCTACCAGGAGCGTCCAGCAGCACAGGCAGCAGTCCTTCCCAGTCCAGGCACAGACTCATCGGATGCCACCATTGCCACCGTTCCACTGCATGCCACCTGATGCCACCATTTCCACTTTTGATGCCACCCGATGCCACCCACACCCACTGCATGCCACCAATGCAGCCCACATCACGAAAATGCCAACCCATAGCCAAGTCTCACCACAGCTGCAGACCAGACCAAGCCCCCACTACACTGCCTCCTTCCTCCACCCCACAGGCCAACCCGGCCTCAGTACATCTGTCGTCGTACTCGGGCTGACACCCCATGGCATGGCAGGAAGGAAGCTCTCAACATCATGGGGGCTGAGCCAGCTGTCTGAGAGCTTCTCTCAACACACTTCACCTGTTGTCCTTCTCGGCGGCCAAGGCACCCAGTTTGGGCCGCTTCAGCACCAGCACTCCAGCAGGACCCAACCTTCAACAGCACCTGACCTTCACCTCTGCGAGACCTGGGCACACCTCTGAGTGACCGAGAAGAGTGCCAGAGACTGGGTTGGCTACCTGTAGGACTTTATTTGGGACACTTGATTTGCGAGTTCATTTTTTGTTTTACAGCTTGTTATATAATAAAGGATTATCTTTAGCTTCACCACTTTGCTTCATTTATTTTTTGTCAATAAAGTCTGCGTGGAAACTTTTAGAAATTGTTTAAGCCTTTGCATGCTTGTGGGATGGTAAGGGATTAGCAGTGGGGTGGGCAGGGATACCTTTGGGATGTATAATAGTTGTGGGATGAGCCAGGATAATCTTTGGGATGTTAGATAGCTGTGGATGGGTGAGATAGCTGTGGGGATAGATAAACCTCCAGTGCAAGCCATAGTGGGCACTGGTATGGTCCACCCTCCCCAGGCTTGCCACACATATGCCCTTCATTTATCCATTACTAATGTAATCATTGATCCACACATGTCAACATAAACACAACTCATTTATGAATTGCCCTGCTTCATTGATAGGGGCCACCCAACATACATGCGCACCAATCTCATCAGGTTGTGATGGAGACAGGGCTGAAGGAAGCATCCATTAGCATCTACCATCCTGTCTTGCCACTCCACTGCTCCAGCTCGGAAGTTGCACAGTGTCTCAGGAGGTGTGCGCTGCTTCTTCCCTTCATGGTTGAAGCTCGTGATTGGGGCCTTGGCACCTCCTTAGTGGTCTATTCAGGTTCGGCCCCTTGCCATCCATATCCCCAAGCTCCATGTACCCCATTTGCCTTGTTGGAGGTCCACGAGAGGCCTGTTCTGCAAGACTGGCAGGTTAGCGGCGTTGTGCGCATGCAGATTGTGCCAGGATGCAGCAAGCTTCCACGATCCTCCTCGTGGTCTGTGGGGCAATACTGCATTGGTGATTTGAAAGAACCTGGAACCTGTTGGCCAGGATGCAAAGGCATTTTCCACCACCCGCCTTGCCCTGAAACAGCCTGTAGTGGAAGATCCTCCCTCTCAACGGAGTGAGGCATCTGGAGGTGTAGGGCTTCATGAGGTAAGGGTTCTGCAGGAGGAAAAAGGGCGTCATCCCCCCCCCCAACGATTGAAAAGTAGGGCGGCACACTTGCGTTGTCATTGGGCAGGGCGCGTCTGGATCTGGGAAAGCCCATGATGAGGGTTTGCATTCCCAGCCCCTCCTTGCAGGTCACTGGCGTTGTATTCCTTGCGGCAATCTGAAGCTGGAACCCATATGCCTGGAAAGGCATCGATTGTTACATGAACTTTTAGTCAGCCCTCGACCATTGGCGAAGAAGGATGATGCTGAAAGAAGCCCCTTGCTAGTGTGAAATAAGTGGACCCCGACTTGGCTGGAGCTGTTGAGCAGGCACGTGGCTTTGCCATCTATGGCCTCCAACGGATGTGGGGGGAAGTTCCACTCTGATACCACTGCTCTGCAACTTTCTTCCATCCCTTCTTCAGTGGAGGCGGCCACTGGAGGAGCTCCTCCTTCTGTATTCTTCGAATGATGGCCTGCCACCACTTCCTCTACCACAGTCGCATGATGGTGTTGTGCTGCGCACCCTCCAGCCGTAACTGAATAGCTCCTGTAGGTTGGGTGTCCCTGAGGCCAGGTTGGCACAGAAGGTCAGTGCCACCTTTGAGTCCAGGGCCGGCTGGCGCCGGAAGTCAGCTGCTCTGCTTGGTTAACCTGGGTGTCAGTCTGCGGCTCCACAACTTCATCAAAACCAATGGCTGGAGGCAGTCTCATGAAGTTCTGGAAATTGCACCGAGGTGTCTTCGTTCCTTCAGCTCCACCATCAGCTTGTTGTACAGTCCGTACTCTTGCTCTTCTCCCTGATCCCATCTTCGACCCAGACGCTTCTGGGCTGCCTCCTTTTCTTCCCGCTAGCTTAGAATTGAAGGAGCCTTAGATGCTTCACACTGTTGCAGAACGACTGTGTTACGAATTCCATGGTGGACTATGACTGGGATGCTATGAAGAGAAGAGCCAAGAAGCAAGAGCACGGCTGCAGAGCGTCTGCACAAGCTGGGCTGCTGCGCGTCTGAAAAGTGAGATCCAGATGCAGTTTGCTACCCCCTTTTTATAGCAGGCAATATAGGTTTTCCCCTATGTGTCCTTTGCATCCTCTAAAGGCATCCTCTAGACATCCTTTTAAATCCGCAGATAGGTCCCCTCTGCAAACGTTTTGCCGTTTAAAATGCTTTCTTTGTTGAGCCTGCATCCGCTTTTCATCCTTTCTCCGTCCGTGCTACTAACGCTATGCATCCGTTCCACTTCCTCCCGTGTCCGCTTTTCGCTGGAGCAGATTTGTGAGTTGCGCGGTATTAAATGCCGCACCAGCATGCCCAGCGGATTGTAGCGGATACGTAATGGATGACGACGGATGCAGAACGGTGTTCCCCGTATGCCTGTGGCAATGCCAGAACAGACGCGTGATACATTTCCGCTCAAAAAGTTTTTTGAGAGCAGCTCAAAACTTTTGAGCGGATTGAAATTCAGTCGACTTGATGCTGGACGGATAGAGAGGAAGAAAAACGGACACAGTGAGTACAAAACGGAAGCATCGCCGTTAACCAACGGATGGCAAGTGTTTTTCTCCGTTTTACATCCTCTTTCCATCCGTTGGTGCAGTGTGACATGGGCTTTAGGTTCTATACCCCCCCTCTCATTTGATCCTTAAAGTGAAAGATGAGGGAATTATATTTCAGAAATACCTTATGTGCTGTAATCAAGAGGTTTTGTGTGCACATATTCAGTGGAACAACACATCTTCATGCATGTAAAAACTCTTATCCAGACCCCTCTTAACTGACTGGACGTATGAACATGGGGACAGACACATTTTCTTACTGAGGGTTGCCACTTATTTTGCAGTGACACAACATGCCAGCAACTGAGTCTGGATGAGGACTCTTGGATTCCAAGGTTATGGGCTGTTTGATTTCTTTCTTTCCTTCCCTCTCATACTATATATTCATGTACATGTGCTGGTTAACATTATTTGTTGCTCTAGAAGATACTGGGGTAGGTTCAAAACAACTTGGTAAACAAAATATTCCTTTTGGTCTCTATCCATATAAAAGATTTGAATGTTTTCATTAGCAGCTGGCATGCTATTTTATATCCATTTCCATATTACATGCCATTATATTGATAATTCTGTATTGCCACTTTATTATATTACTTTACAGATTCCTAGAGTAGAGAATAAATCTCTGTTATAAAGACTTTTCATTCAGGTAAAATATGGATTAAGGAAAACAGAGCAATGGAAACAAATAAGAAATATGCACTTCAGTAGCTTAAGTTTAGGTCTTGTATGCACTTGGCATAAGTTAGAGGTGAGATTTACATGTGGTGGTGGGGATAATGAAATGGTGACAAAGATTCATTGGAAATGATAAGTTTCTGAAGGGATCTGAAACAAACTGAAGAAGTAACACAGAGATATTGGGTAGCAATCTGGAACAAAGAGTAGTAGTCTTTTTAGGAAAGCAGGAGATCTGAAGAATCCATGGAAATTAAGGGTGGAAAAATGAGGGTGGGGAAAAATGCCACGAGGAGATTTGAAGATAAGGTCCCAGCTCTGGGAGCTTTCATAAAGCCAATGAAGAGGTTTGGAGAGGATTATACTTTTTAAAAAAAAAACTGCCAATTTCAGGGAAGCATTCCTAAATTTTATTATCCTCCAGTCAGGAGCTTCAAAGGTACATCTGGTGGCTCCTTGTGTGTCAGAGATGGGCTGTTGGGCTAGTAAAAGTTATGACTGACTGGGTCAACAGAGAGCTGAGTAAATGTAACAGAATCAAGGTTAAATAAGAAATGATCAAAAAAAGAGGAATGACAACAATGAGAATGGATCAGTTTGTCTCTTGTGATGACCACATTTTTGCATTATTGTATGTTGGAATGACAGATTGACCATGGTTTCAAAGAAGAGAAAATTCAAAGATGAAATCAAGACAACAGACCTGGAGAAGATGTTGCCATAATATCTAATTTCTCTTCCTTCTGGAGCTCCCATTTAATAGCCCTAGGCATTTATTTTGAATCTAATGCTTACATAAATAAAATAATTCACTTTCACAAGAAATTAAAGGAAACTGATTCACCTGTGTTAGTTTTAAAGAAGGAATGTGTCAATGCTTGCTTTTGCTGATCTTTTAACATTTTTTATGATTTTTGAACAATTATATTATTCTTAATCATGTCTCTTTTATTGTACCAGAATATTCTTATTTGGAAAAAAAAAGAAAGCCATATCCCAAGAGAGTGGCTTTTGTTCGAAATGATGCGCACAACAATGAGAATCACAGAGGTTTTTTTTTTCAGGTTTGAGAAATTTCCTGGATAGTTTTTTTCCCCACAGTTATTACAAGGGAGGGAGGGAGGGAGGAAAGGAGAGAGCGAGAGCGAGAGAGAGCGAGAGGGAGAGAGAGAGAGAGAGAGAGAACATGGGTCAGGTAAGATAAACAACAGCGTAAGAAATTTTGCAAGAAATAAAGAAAAGCATTGGCAAACAAAATAATTCAGAATGGGGAGATTTAACTGTCACACCTAATTAAAACTCAGCAAGTAAAACTTAGTTTGTTTAATACTAGCAATTAAACATGCTGTATATTTTTTTTAAAGCTAATATTGACATCCAGATGCTGGAACATGCTACATCCTGATTAACAAAAATATTCTCTCCGCTCTCAGATCTTCTTTCCTTATTTTGATTACAAGACACATTTGAAAAAAAACTTTCCCACTACTGTCCTCTGATCACATTACTAAAATATTTTGAACACTAAACTCCTTTCCTATAAGGGAAGCAAAGAAAAGCACACCCACAAGTATTTATAGTGCTTTCATTGCTTGTTACTGGAAGCTTATGTCTGTCCATTTGTGGAATGAAAGAAGTATATTTATTTATTTATTATATTTTTAATCCACCCAATAACAAGAATTCTTTGGAAAGATTGCAAAACTATTAAAACACTAAAAAATGCAGCACAGTGAAATACATCAATAAATCAATAGAATGCACGGGAAAGAAAAATAAAAGAATTAAAATACAGGTTGTAGAAGCCAAGATGCTATGCTATGCAGGCAATTACAATAACAATTAAAATTTTAACATCTAAAACAGACTGATTATAATTGGTTTCTTCAGGTTATTTATCCCTTCAAAGTAGAGTCTATGCCAATAACAAGTATTTTCAGAGACTTTGGACATTGGGTGTATCTTCTGTGGGTTTTTTTTTTTACAAGGATCCTTCTCCTTAATTGCAAAGCTGCCCCAAATGTAGGCAAATGTCTCTTAATGATACTGTGGCTACTAATCTTAACGTTATCCATTTTTTCTTTTTTGTACTTCAAGATGGCAAGAATTGTCCAAAAGTATTTAGGCTACAAGAAGGAAAAAGAGAAGGAGAAGGGGAAGGGGAAGCCATGTTGCTGTTTTGCATTCATCTCCTCATCACTTGTAAAAGCTGAAAAAAGGCTTCTGTATGTACACAATCTACATAAACACCTCTTCCAGCTAGACCATTGGAAAAGACTGAAAGGCAGCACTGAAGCTAGGCATATGTTACCACTGGGAAAAATTTGAGGAAAGATCCTCACACTCTGACAGTATGAGAGCCGTTGAGACCCAAACTGCTTAATTGAAGCACATCTAACTGCCCTTGTTTAAGACACATACTTTGGGCAAGTTTCCAGTTTCAGTTGATTTCAACCTTTCCCCCCACAGCTGTTGAAAAGGCCATTGAATTATGGTGACTAATCTCCTGTTACATTGCAATTGCAAACAGTCACAATAATTTACAATCGTAAGCAAGATTTTGACTATCACATATGGCCACAGATTATGGAAAGTATAAAATAGCCACATGGAGGAACCCTGTTTTTTTATCCCTGTCTTTGATAATACCAGATTAGTTGGACCAAAAGTCTGACTTGGGAACATGCCCTTTCTTATGTTCCTATGTCTTGTAGCATTTCTTGTTCCACGCCACTCAAATTTGCAAACTGCTAACAACCAGGCAATTGGAGCTAAAGGTGGAGAAAATACAGTATAAACCCATATTAGAGGTAAAATATTCCTGCTGTTTCCAAAAGATTGTTTCTCAGGAACAATTTTGAAGCCACAATAGAATGACCCTTGAGGCATTCATAAGCATTCAGGAAAAGTGTTGAGGTAATTCTCCATTAGGAGAATGAGAACACACAGGGAGACCTAGTGAGAGTGGTGAAGAATAACACACAACCAGCACAACCAGATACACTGCACAGTAAAATGTAGGTTTTACTTCCAGTTAACGGTTAAGCAAAGTCCAACAAGCAGTCCAAGTCATTCACAATTAAAGCAGTCAGTTTTCAGTCCAGGGATAATCCAAATAACAAAGTCCAGTATCAAAAANGACTCATATCAAATCCAAGAATAATAATGATCAGTAACAGTCAATAGGGGAATGCAGGAATGGCAACATTCTCAGCAACAACAGAACATAACAATCTAGGTTTCTGGCTCCATCTTATGGCCGTTTTAGGAACCACACCCAGTTACAATTTTAGCATTCTCTGAAAGAGACAATATTAAAATGTCTATCCTGGTTTATATATTTTCCAACCCAACTGTTAGGTGACTTATATTCTTAACAGAAAGTCCCATGTTTCGACTTGTGTGTCAAATGTCTCTTTTATTTTAATCTAGCTGTGAGTCTTCTTTCTGCCAGCAGTGTGCTTTGGGGGCAATTTGATTTTGATATATATTGCTATGTCCACCCCCATGTTCTGCCAAGTAGAAGTAGAAGAAGTAAAACTTCTTCTTTTCTTTAATAAAAAAAATCAATGTCAATTAAATGGACAATATATGTGTAGAAATATTTACAAGTGGAGCCAATATTGAATCAAATCAGAATAGAGCTGAATGGGACTTTGGAGATCTTCTAATCCAACTCTCTGCTCAAGTAAGACATCCTATACAAATTGAGACAAGTAGCTGTCCAATCTCTTCTTAAAAACCTCCAGTGATAAAGCATCCACAACTTCTGAAAGAAAATTGTTCCACTAGTTAATTGTTCTCATTAAGAGGAAGTTTCTCCTTAATTCCAGGTTGCTTCTCTCCTTGATTAATTTCCATCCATTGTTCCTTGGTTTGCCTTCTGGTGGTTTGCATAATAGCCCTCTTCTCTGTGGCAGCCCCTCAAATACTGCATCATGTCACTGCTAGTTCTTCTTTTCTCTAGACGAGCCATACCCATTTCCTGCGACTGTTCTTTATATGTTTTAGTCTCCACACCTTTAATCATTCAAAGTTTGTTATAAATTGCATATGTTATATTGGTGAAGGAAGAAAAGAATGAGTATTGGTGGACAATAGATGAATTTGAAAATATCAATAAGGCTTTTGACTATCAGTGAGTTGATGTACTGACCACTGTGTTTTGACTAAGCTTGGGGAAAATGCATATTTTTAAAAGTTCAGAAAACTGAATGTTCTTCTACATACACATGTTGTTTTAAGAATCCAAATTGACTAAACCAAACTTTAGGAAAAGAAATACAGGCATATAATACTCATGTCTCTTTCCTGAAAACTGTCTGACAATGCCTCTCTTTCTTCTATTGTATGACGATTTGGCAACTTCACATTTGCAAGTTTTTCTAATGCTCTAGCCTTTCCTACATATAATTATCCATGTGCGTGCCGATTCTTGCAGCTGTAATACATAATTATTTATTATTTGTGCTTGACTTTACCTTACTGCTATTTAAATGCTGAGTATTGGAAACTGTTATCATTCTATTTTGAAAGGAAAAAAAATGCTTAAAGGAACTAAATCTAGTCTTGGAACTCAAGGCCTAGATACATCCTCTTTAATCCTAAACTGTTTTTTGGGGAAGGTTCAATACTTAAAGCTGTGATTTATTCATTAATCCATTGTCTGGGTTTTTTCCCCTTATTTTGAATCTGTGCTGTCTCTTGATGACTGTCTGGACAAGTCCCTGCAGTTTTCATGGCAAGATTTTCGGAAGTGGTTTGCCCTTGCCTCCTTCCTAGGACTGAGAGAAAATGTGTGCCCCAATGTGTGCCTGGCTGGTTTTGAGCTGAAGGTGGGACTAGAACTCTTGGTCTTTCAATTTCTATCTTTTGGTGCCTTAATTACCATACCAAACTGGCTCTCATTATCTGAATTTCTTCAATTATTCCTCTATTCACAATATAAAAAGCTTTTGGTAAGAATGGTATGACTGATAGAATAGTATCCATTTCAAACTAATGGTGTTGAAGATCTGCACCTGATAACTTTGACAAGTAGATAATATTCCAGTAAGTAGGTAAACAGAACATGTTACATAAGTCATCATTCCAAAAGGCTTTGATTCATTTTCACAATGTACATGCTCTGGATAGCAAAAGCACTAGCACTAGCACTTAGACTTATATACCGCTTCATAATGCTTTCCAGCCCTCTCTAAAGGCTAGGTCACACTGGGCGATGGATGCAAAACATATGTAAAAAGGGCACAGCGGATGAGCAAATTTTCCATCCATTGTTATCCGCTCTCAAAAGTGCCCCAAATTTGCATAAACAGAGCGGACAACAACGGATAAGGAAGACAATTGCGGGAGGTGTCAGCGGGGATGTAAAGCGGATGTCGTGGAAAAGACCTAGCAGATGGAAGTTGGTTGGAACTGGATGACATATCGGGCAGGGCTTCCGGGGAGAACAACGAAGTGGACAGCGTAGCAGAAGGAAGTGGATCGATAGTCGGTGACGGCGGATGCATCACGGACGCTATAGGATGCATGAGCGGATGCAAAGCGTTCACTGCCACCACGGGGATTGATATTGGCGTAAGCTCCGCAGAGTATAAGAAGGAGGCAGCTTGCAAGCAGTCACCATTCAGAGGAAAGACCTGCTAACCGAGAGACATCTTAAAAAACACCATGGCAAGACGAGAGGAGCCTGTGCCTACTCTGCCAGCCCTGGCAAGAAGGACAGAAACCACCATCCGCGACCACCCCCTGGGCACTGACTCTAAAGCTGCTGGTGCTGCTGGTTGCTGGTGCTCCTGGTGCTCCTGATGCTCCTGCGTAGCTTCTCCTGCTGGTGCTGCTGGAGCTGCTGGTACTTCGTCTCTCGCTGGGGCTGCTGGGGCTTCTTCATCCTGCTTTTTACCGCTGCTTCTCCTGCTGCTGCTGGTGCTTCTCCTTGCTGCTGCTTGCTGATGATGGACCCAGCCAAGCCTCAAGAGCCCTGCTGCTGAAAGCCCTGAAGCCCTGCCAGAGGGAGGAAGAGGCACAGGCAAGACAAGGGGGAGAGGAAACAGTACTCCATTTTCCGAAGACCATGAGAGGGAGTGCCTGCGAATGGCTGAGGGAGAACGAGTACCTGGGGAGAAGGACCACAGGTTCTAGTCGCGACACCAAGCGGAAGCAGGCAGGCATGGAGAGAGAAGGCGGAGAGGCCTGGTAGTACTCCTTGGATTCGGAAGCACCATGCACACCTGTATGGCAAGCTGCACCTGGAAGAATCCGGGCAGGCCGCTATCAAGCTACTGACTGGAGACCTATGTCATGGCCAGGTGCAGCTTCCTGGAGGTGAGATCCTTCACCGAGCGAGCAGCCCCTCTGTCAACCCTCTCCCTCAGACAGCGCAAAGAAGAGCCACTCCTCTTCCAGCCAGGAGACAGCTACCGGGTTGTCCAGGCAGGGTGTCTTTCGGAGGGCCCGCACGACAGAACCCCGCACCCCGTAGCTGACTCCCCGTGCGCAGCAGGACATGGAGGATCCCTGGCTCTCAGATGGAGCAAGAAGAAGCAGCCACCAAGACCAAGACCACCCGCACCCCAGCTCCACCTCCACAGAAAGCAGGCAGAGAGGCAGACCGGAGGGACAGGGCCACACTGTCCTCTTCAGGAATCAGGGATACAATCAACCAAGAACAGATGCTCCTCTCCCAGCTTGGTCCACTTCGAGATACCATCCTTGAACTTGCAAGCCATTCATCACGTACATGAGCCCAGACCCCTGGACATGCCCGCAGGCCCCTGTATCAGGCGAATGAAGGAGGGATCACAGTTCCTTCGGCACCACCCTCCAAGCCCAGCTGAACCTGCTGCTACCTACTCCAGGTTCTGCTCCTCCACCCAGGCGAGTCACAGCCTTCCACGGACTTCAGCAGCCCGCTCACCTTAACCAGGGCCCAACCACTACCAGGACTTTCCACAGCAGAGGCAGCCCTTCCAGCATACCCAGGATTCCTCGGAGTGCCACAGACGCCACAGGACACCTCACTTGACCCAGATGCAGACCAGGACAGCCCCACTCCCCACACTCCTTCCCTCCACCCCACAGCCAAGCCCTTCCTCAGAACATCTGTCATCAGTCTTGGCCTCACAGTCCAGGTACTGAGGAAGGGCCTGCTCACCGTATGGACTGAGTCAGCTCTCTGAGAAGCTTCCTGCCACACACCACCTGCCTAGTTGGCACTCTCGGGCGCAGCACCCCCAATGGCGACCTCAGACCAGCATCCAAAGGCAAACAGCCACCACCACAGTCCCTGGCCCCGTTAGCATCTGAGACCATGGCACGCCTTCAGAGTGACTGAGAAGAGTGCCAGAGACTGAGTTTTACCTGCTCCACTTTATCTTTGCTTAGAGAGCACTTTACTTGGGTATTTTTGCTTTTTAATAAATTCATTAGCAGTTTTGTTATTAATAATTTTGCTTCACAACCACTTGCGTTCATTTTTTTACTAATAAAGTGTTGGGGAAATTTGAAAAAAAGGGTTAAGCCTTTGGCATGCTTGTGGTGGGTAAGGATAGTTGTGGGATGGTTAAGGAATTACTCGTGGGATGGGTAAGCGGATAGTTGTGGGATAGATAAGACCTGCCAGTGCAAAGCATAGTGGGACTGTATGCGTCCCAGCTGCCTCGACATATGCGGTACCTTTATGGGATCCAACTAACCAATTTATTCATTTATCAACACATTTCAAAATAAAACAAAAACCTCTTTATTTAATGCCCTATCATTGTAGGAGCCAACTCAACATTACATGGCAATTCTCATCAGTGTCTCTCTCAGAAGCATCCCATTAAGCATCTACCATCTGTCCTGCCACTCCACTGCTCCAGCTGGGAGTTGCACCAGTGTCTCAGGAGGTTGCGCTGCGTTCTTCGGCCTCACGTGAAAGCTCTGTTTGGGCCTTGTACATCCACAATGTCTGTCAGGTTTTTGTCCTTGCCTCCATTCACCCAGGCCATGTCCGCCATTGCCCTTGTTGACGGTCGCACAAGCCGTGTTCTGCCAAGACTGGGGTAGCGGGTGCGCATGAGATTGTGCAGATGCAGACAAGGCTTCCACGATGCTCCTCACATTCTATGGTGATGCTGCAATCGGTGGTGAGAGTACCGTGGAACCTGTTGGCCAGCGATCCAAAAGTCATTCGTCCACGCACCCATCTTGCCCCTGGAACAGCCTGTAGTCTGGAAGATCCTCCTTCACGGCTGAGGTATCTGAAGTGTAGGGCTTCGATGAGTAGGTTTCTGAGGGAGAAGGGCATCATCCCCCACGATGAAGTAGGTCACATCTTGTGTGTCATTGGAGGGGTGTCTGGATCTGGGGAAAACCATGATGAGGTTGCGGTTCCAGCCCATCGCGTGAGGTCCCTGACGTATTTATCTGGGGCATCTGAAGCTGACCGATTGGCCGTGAAGCAGCGATTGTACAGGAATTGTAGTCAGCATCGACCCATGCAGAAGGAGGATGGATACTGGAAGAAAGCCCTTGTAGTTGGAAAATACAGTGGAACCCCGAGTTGTGTGGAGCTTTGCAAGGCCACTGCTTCCCATCTATGGCTCCAACGGGTGTGGGAAAGTTCCACCCTGATACCACTGTTCTGCAACTTTCCTCCAGCCCTTCTTCAGTGGTGGACACTGGAGAGCCTCCTCCACGTATTGCTTCGATGATGGCTCTGCACCAACGCTCTCTGACCCACAATGCTGATGCCGTGTTGTGTGGCACCCTCCAGGCATACTGCATGTTCTGTATTGTGGTTCCAAGGCCAGGTGCGCAAGTCAGTGCCACCTTCAGTCCAGGGTCAGGCTGCCGATGAAGTTGACCGTGTTTGCCTTGGTCAACCTCGGGTCCTCAGTGACGCTCCACCACTTCATCAAACATGGCTGGTGCATCCTCATGAAGTGCTGGAATGCATGAGGGTCTTCTTTCCTCAGCTCCACCATCAGCTTGTTTCATAGAGTCCAAAACTCCAGCTCTTCTCCCATCCATCTTCGGAGCCCAGACAGCTCTTGGACGTTCCTTCTCCTTGCGTAGAAAAGTGAAACAGTCTGTTTTCAGAGCGCTTGGTTCTGGTGCTGAAAAGATGGCAGCTAAACCAAAAGGAGTGTGCAATGATCCAGGGTGGAGATCAATGATGATGTTGGAAGAGCAGAGCAAGGCGAAGAGGTCTGCCACACCAGGGCCGCTGAACTGATAGTGAGATCCAGGTGATTCCTCCCTTTTATAGAAAATGTCGGTTTTCCGCTAGTTGTCCTTCCACATTTACTTCTAGACATCCTCAGACATCCTAAATATCTGAGATACGTCCCATATACGAACGTTTGTCCGTTTTAATGCTTTAGATGCCGAGATGCATCCGCTTTCATCCTTTCTATGTCAGCTTACTACACTGTGTGGATGTCCGCGTACCTTTCGCGTTCCTCCCTCTTGTTCACTTGCAGCTACAGCGGTGTGAGTTGCGCAGATCTCCAGAGGGATGCCCAAGAGGATACATCGGACGTGTAATTGGGATGACAACGGATGTAGAACGTTTGTTTCCCATATGTGGGCTGCAGATGTGTATCGTACGTGGCCATAAAGTTCATCCGCTCAAAATTATATGCAGCTCAAAACTTTTTGAGCGGATGAAAATTCAGTGACGGATGCTGGGGGATGAGATAGGACGTATGAAAAACGTATGCAGTGAGCTACACAATGGATGCATCGCATTTTCCAATGGATGCAAGCTTTTTTGTCCATTTTACATCCTCTTTGAATCCCGTTGCGTGCAGCTGTGACATGGGCTTAAGCAGTTTACAGAGTCAGCATATTGCTCCCAACAATCTGGGTCCTCATTTTATTGACTTCAGAAGAATGGAAGGTTTAGTCAACCTTGAGTCTGGTGAGATTCGATCTGCCAAACTGCTGGCAGCTGGTGATCAGCAGAAGTATCCTGCAGTACTGTACTGTAACCACTGCATCACCATGGCTCATTCAGGATACAGTTCAGTAGTGCTTATTTTGTTACCCCATCATGACAAACAGAAATGGAGTATTTCATAGTACTTGAAGTAGGTTTCCCAATTTATTTGGGGGAAATTTGCTAGAAAATCTACTTCAGATGCAATGCTAACATTTCAGTTTTTTCAGTGTTTTGCTGCTCAGTATAGACAAGCAGGAAACACTGGGAAACATGTAAATAGAGTTCTCACTTCTTTGGAGGATAAGAATCTAAGCAATTGCTTGACTTGTTCAAAAAGAGAAGGATGTGGATGAAGAAGCACAATCCTCTGTGAATCCCGAAAAAAAATCCATCAAGGAAAAATCCAGAGAGGCTTAGGGAAACAGCTTTATTTTAGTGGGACTTTGGAAAAGATTTTATTTGAGATCTAATGCTGAATCTATATATTTACTGTTTCAAATTATGGAAAAGTTGTCTATATTCCAAAATGTCCCAGAAATGAATTATTTTTCCAGGATTCCTAGAAATCTAAACAAGCTATACAATTTGGAGATTAAAAAAAAAATCAAACAAATTATGTGACAATAAAATTGTGATTCCAAAAAAACCAACTGGATTGGGCACAGTGTCTAATTGTTCAATGATGTTTTATTTTAAACTGTTTATGTTTTCCTAAGGGACAATTAATTATCCTAAAATTTTTGATATAGTTACAGTTGTTACAGTTACATCAAATGGCTCCTATTTTAAATGGATTTGTATTCATTAATAGTTTGGTTGCACGCATCTCCTGTGAAAAAGTTGAACTATAATCTGGGTAATTCTCATAGGTAAAAATAGCCCATGATGCAACATAGAATCATATAATACAGAGCTATATTTATACATAATATATGCTGGGAAAAATGCTACTTTTTCATATAAAAATAACAAGACACACTTTATGTCCTATAAAGGTCAGTGAACCCTTCCTATCAAAAAAAGATTGCTTGCTTCAGCTTTTAGGTCACTATAAACTTGGTCAGTTTAATTGAGGTTAATCTAATTTCCCTCTTCCTTTATCATCTGAGCATAGCAGAGTTAGCCACAGAGAGACCTAAGATTGGCAAAGGTTAGTGTAGAAGTTACTTGAGGTCCTCCTTCCTGAAACACTTCTTAGGTTATTGCTTTTGGCAGGGTGCTCTATAGCAATTTGACGTCACCCTGCTACTTCATTCAACTGGATGGAGAAGTTTTTTGGGGGCATCTGGAAATAGGCTTGGGATAAGACATGGAGTTGAAGAACTGAAAATAAAGCCCCTTCATTTATGAGTAGTGGATTTTTTTTTCACAGAATACTTTTTTTTGGCAAGTTTCTGCCATCTGTAAGAAATAGCTACTGCTTATTTTTAGACAGTCTGGTTATATCATCAGTATATATAAAAAAAAAAAACATCTAGGAGCCAAGAAGAAATTGAAAATGCTTTTAAAACTCCAAAGGTTCTGGGATTTCTCAGACTAAAGACAAAATGCTGTTTCTCAAGGTTCTGTTTTACCCACCCACTCACCCACTATCTTCTTTTGAAAAGTGTTTTGGGAAATTACAAAAAAATGTGATTTGCTAAAATGATGCATGTTGACCACATACACAGTTTCCTTGGCTGATATTATGTGATGGATTCAACTCAACAATGCTCTTTGGCATTGTATTCTCTCTTTCCAAGCCTACATTGTTCAACTGTCTTCTGCTTCTTGGATCCTGATTCTCACCCACACAAACACAGTAAGGGTGCAGTTAAGAGACTACATTCTGCACATTTCCTGGCAGTTCAAGGTGTCCAGCCAAGAAGCAAGATTGAAATCGATCCCCTTAGTTTAAAGCAGTACTTTCTCTCGAACAAGAACAAAAATCCACGGGCCTTGTAGATATTGCTGAATTACAGTTTCCCTAGTAAGGTTAACTATCAAGGAGAGTGAACTGAAATTTAGAAGCATATGAAAGGGTCGAAGTTGCCCACATTTAGATACTTTAATCAAGCCCTTAAAATTTTGCATTGGAAGTAGTCCAGGGCTCACCTTAGCAAGATTAAATAGGGTTATTTAGATAGTGGATTTTGAGATGATTCAAGAAAATTCAATACTGGATAGAGGAAGTGCCTTTTAGACCAAGTGTTAAGGAGGGATAATATTCAGTAATAAATATTCAGTAATAAGTATTTGGTCTGCATGTCAAAAAACCAACAACCTCAGTTTCTTTAGCTGATGTTTCTGGTTAAATGATCAAGTAGCAGATGATATGAGGGATCCCTGAGGCTTGAAATAGCTTTCATTAGTCAAAATAGATGGCATAGAACTAAAGGGACTAAGGCAGTATCATTTTAGAGGTATTCCAACTTTTGTATAGATCATTGCCTTAGCCTGAAGTTCTGTGTATGCAGAGATCCCTACAAGGGATAGCTGGATTCTTTTTAGGTTCACACAATTCTGTCCTACTATGAGCATTAAAAAATAGCTACTTAGGACATCAAACTGCTTATTTTCAAATCAAAACAGCCTGAGTTACAAAATAAGTATGAGGTTGAAATATATCTGCTTTATCCTTGTTGAGAAAGTAGGTGGGCCCTGGATGAGACAGATTTGCTAAATTGCTTATAATCTGGGTTCAGGCTTGGGCATGGGTTGAGTGCTCTTCTGGTCGGGATGGTCCTGTTAGATCTCAAAGTATCATTTAATATGATCAATTCTGGCATACTTTTGGGCTACTTGCAAGGAACAGAGATTGGAAACACTGCTTCTGAGTAATTCCACTCTTAAGTAGGCAATTATAAGTAGGGTTGCTATGGGAAAATAGTCAATGTGTGGTGTCCCAGAGCTTGACTATCTCTGTCATATTATTTAACATCATGTTACTATCTTAGTGGTGAGAACTGGTTAGTCTGACTGTCACCTCAAAGACAACTTTGTGAGACCCAACCTAGAACTAAAGAGAAACTTCTGACAGAACAATTAATCAGTGGAATGACTTGCCTCCAGAAGTTGTGAATGCTCCAACATTAGAGATTTTTAAGAAGAGATTGGACATTTGTCTGAAATGTTATAGGGTCCTGCTTAAACATTAAAAGGGTTCTTTCCAGTTCTGTTTCTGTGTTATCTCATGAAAGCATTGATTAAATAGGAAACAATTGCAATACTATTGAGTGTCTTATTATAATGAATTGCTTAATAAAAAGCATTTTGTGGACTTCTGGCTGATGTGGTGATATTGGACATGAGGAGCAGGTTTCTGCACTCTCACACTGAGTTCTCCCTGTTGGAGGACTCTGAAAGAAGCTAAAGTCACCCTGTAGGGGTGGTGAAGAAAAGAGGGGCACCCAGTAGTTCCTGGAGAGCCACAACTCTCCTAATGGACTCAGGTCTTCTTCCCTCTCCCTCAACGGGGAAAAGAGGCAGCCATCATAGCTGCCACAAAGCTGGGACAGCTGAGGCAACAAAGAAATGCGCAAGAGTGGCACAAATGAATGGTGACTGGAGATGGATGAGAAGATTCATTTTTATTTAGAGCCTAAGTTTAAGAAAAAAAGAAAGAGGAAATCCAGGAAAAGAGACTCTTAGAACTATCTTTTAAAGTGGCGAACTATCATAGAGAGAAAAATCCTAGACCTAAAAGAAAAGGAACTAAGGGAAGAAAAGCTAAAAACACTTTAAAACACAGAAAATTGGACTATTAAATTGGGCAGGTGTTGTTTTGGAAAGGAATTATAAAATGTTGGACTATCTACTTGAATCTATTTGAATAGTTGACTTTGCTTCCATAAATTGAATTAAATTTGGATTAATTAAATCT